>CM021107.1:70732303-70989257 GCA_007115665.2 Sequoiadendron giganteum
GAACTAATTGAAATGGGACAGTGTGTTTTCCAACACTGCAAACTATCTATAACAACACTATGCCTTGCAAGTATCATAATACCTATTGTTTTCCAATTTAATTACATTCTTGGCACCTTGTTTTTTTATTTGCAAATAATGGTTTTCAATGACATGTTTTGGGCTTTTTGTCCATCCACGCCGAACAATTATTTTGAAAACCCATTGGCATTGAAACATTATCCCAATGATGAGGTAGGAAACAGCAGACGGGATGAGAAGTTCGGTCGTCAAGTCTTTCCTTCCGTTTGGCCACCTTTTCCATCACAGGTTCCTTCCATCTAGCCACCTTTTTCATCATGTCTCTTTTGTCCATTTGGTATGGGGGCGATATAATATATATAATATGTTATATACATTGGTGAAAATTGTCCAAGAGTTTTCTTTCTCTGTAGGCTCAAATGAAATGCAAAGAATATCATTACATTCTTAATATCAAAATCTCAAAAGGTTCTCCACACAATCACTCATATTTCTACAATGGGTTGTCACTTGTTTCATTCGGAAATGGAAAAATTCAAAAACCAACATACGGGGAGGAAATGAAACAAAAATTTAAAAACCCTTGACACAAAAAACATTATCAGACCTGCATTTCAACTAACTCCTAGACAAAATTCACCTATGCACATCAAAAAATGCATGAAAAATATACATAAGAACATACATGGATACATACATAACATGACGAGATGTCGTAGTGCGGGGCTCGCCAGACACCTAAAACAATGGGTTTTACAATAGTTCAAGTTTTAGGAGACAATGTATTTTCCAAAACAACAGTGTATAAAATGGTGGCAAAAATGGGATGTCATGTGGGATTTTTTCTATTTCCGAATTATTATTTTGAATGCCACGTTTTGCGCTTTTTTATCCATTCTGAATAACAATGTGAACAATGGCAACATTTTGGATTTTATGTGATTTTCAAAATATAGCATGACATTGCAGAACTCACAAATTCTGATTTCTATAAACATTATTCAATAATTTCACTCATATTTCTACAATGGTTTGTCACTTATTTCATTTGGAAATGGAAAAATGCGAAAACCAGCATACGGGGAGGAAACGAAACAAAAATTTAAAAACCCTCCACACAAAAAATCATTATCAGACCTGCATTTCAACTAACTCCTACACAAAATTCACCTATTCACATTGAAAAATGCATGAAAAACATACATGGATACATGCATAACATGACGAGACATAGTATTGCGAGGACTGCCAGATGCCTGAAACAGTGGGTTTTACAATAGTTCAAGTTTTAGGAGACAGTGTGTTTTCCAAAACAATAGTGTATAAAATGGTGGCAAAAATGGGATGTCATGTGGCCTTTTTTCTATTTCCAAATTATGATTTTGAATGCCACATTTTGTGCTTTTTTATCCATTCCAAAAAAAAAAGCAAACAATGGCGACATTTTGGGTTTTACTCAATTTTTGAAAGATAGCATTTCATTGCAGAACCCATAGTTATTTCATTCGGAAATGGAAAAATTTGAAAACCAGCATATTGGTAGGAAACAAAACAAAAATTTAAAAACCCTCCACACAAAAAATCATTATCAGACTTGCATTTCAACTAACTCCTACACAAAATTCGCCTATGCACATTGAAAAATGCATGAAAAACATACATAAGAAAATACATGGATACATACATAACATGACGAGACATCGTAGTGCAAGGACCGCCAGACGCCTGAAATAGTGGGTTTTACAATAATCTGAGTTTTAGGAGACAGTACATGTTTTCCAAAAAACAGTGTATAAAATGGCGGTGAAAATGGGATGTCATGTGGGCTTTTTGTTATTTCCAAATTATGATTTTGAATGCCACATTTTGCGCTTTTTTATCCATTTTGAATAACAATGTAAATAATGGCGACATTATGGGTTTTACGTGATTTTAAAAATATAGCATTTCATTGCAGAACCCACAGATTTTGCTTTCTATAAACATTATTCAGTAATTTCACTCATATTTATACAATGGGTTTTCATTTATTTCATTCGGAAATGGAAAAATGCGAAAACCAGCATACGGGGAGGAAACGAAACAAAAATTTTCAAAACCCTCCACACAGAAAATCATTATCAGACTTGCATTTCAACTAACTCCTACACAAAATTCACCTAGGAAAATTGAAAAATGCATGAAAAAAAAACATAAGAACATACATGGATACATGCATAACATGACAAGACATCGTAGTGCGGGGACCACCAGACACTTGAAACATTGGGTTTTACAATAGTCTGAGTTTTAGGAGACTGTGTGTTTTCCAAGACAACGGTGTATAAAATGGCGAAAAAAATGGGATGTCATGTGGATTTTTTTCTATTTCCAAATTATGATTTTGAATGCCACATTTTGTGCTTTTTTATCCATTCTGAAAAACAATGCGAACAATGGTGACATTCCGAGTTTTACATGATTTTCAAAATATAGCATTTCATTGCAGAACCCACAGATTCTGATTTCTATAAACATTATTCAGTAATTTCACTCATATTTCTACAATGGGTTGTCACTTATTTCATTCGAAAATGGCAAAATTCGAAAACCAGCATACGGGGAGGAAACAAAACAAAAATTTCAAAACCCTCCACACAAAAAATTATTATCAAACCTGCATTTCAATTAACTCCTACACAAAATTCACCTATGCACATTGAAAAACGAATGAAAAAAATACATGGATACATACATAACATGACGAGACATCTTAGTGTGGGGACTGCCAGATGCCTGAAACAATGGGTTTTACAATAGTCCGAGTTTTAGGAGACAGTGTGTTTTCCAAAACAACAGTGTATAAAATGGCGGCAAAAATGGGATGTCATGTGGGCTTTTTGCTATTTCCGAATTATGATTTTGAATGCCACGTTTTGCGCTTTTTTATCCATTCCAAAAAATAATGCAAATAATGGCGACATTATGGATTTCACATGATTTTCAAAATATAGCATTTCATTGCAGAACCCGTAGATTTTTCTTTCTATAAACATTATTTAGTAATTTCACTCATATTTCTACAATGGGTTGTCACTTATTTCATTCAGAAATGGCAAAATTTGAAAACCAGCATACGGGGAGGAAACAAAACAAAAATTCAAAAACCCTCCACACAAAAAATCATTATCAAACCTGCATTTCAACTAACTCCTAAAGAAAATTTACCTATGCACATTGAAAAATGCATGAAAAAAATGCATAATAACATACATGGATACATACATAACATGACAAAACATCATAGTGTGGGGACCGCCAGATGCCTAAAATAGTGGGTTTTACAATAGTCCGAGTTTTAAGAGATAGTGTGTTTTCCAAAACAACAGTGTATAAAATGGCGGCAAAAATGGGATGTCATGTGGACTTTTTGCTATTTCCAAATTATGATTTTGAATGCCACATTTTGTGCTTTTTTATCCATTCCAAAAAACAATGCGAACAATGGCGACATTCTAGGTTTTACATGATAGCATTTCACTGCAGAACCCACAAATTTTGCTTTCTATAAATATTATTCAATAATTTCACTCATATTTCTACAATGGGTTGTCACTTATTTCATTCAGAAATGGCAAAATTAAAAAACCAACATACGGGGAGGAAACAAAACAAAAATTTCAAAATGCTCCACACAAAAAATCATTATCAGACCTGCATTTCAACTAACTCCTACACAAAATTGACCTATGCACATTAAAAAATGCATGAAAAACATACATGGATACATACATAACATGACGAGACATCGTAGTGCGGGGACCGCCAAATGCCTGAAATAGTGGGTTTTACAATAGTCTGAGTTTTAGGAGACAGTGTTTTTTCCAAAACAATAGTGTATAAAATGGCGGCGAAAATGGGATGTCATGTGGGCTTTTTTCTATTTTCGAATTATGATTTCGAATGCCACATTTTGTGTGTTTTTATCCATTCTGAATAACAATGTGAACAATGGTGACATTCTAGGTTTTACATAATTTTCAAAATATAGCATTTCATTGCAAAACCCACAGATTCTGCTTTCTATAAACATTATTCAATAATTTCACTCATATTTCTACAATGGGTTGTCACTTATTTCATTCGAAAATGGAAAAATTCAAAAACCAGCATACGGGGAGGAAACAAAACAAAAATTTATAAACTCTCCACACAAAAAATCATTATCAAACTTGCATTTCAACTAACTCCTACACAAAATTCACCTACGCACATTGAAAAATGCATGAAAAACATACATGGATACATACATAACATGACGAGACATCATAGTGCGGGGACTGCAAGACGCCTGAAACAGTGGGTTTTACAATAGTCCGAGTTTTAGGAGACAGTGTGTTTTCCAAAACAACAGTGTATAAAATGGCGACAAAAATGGGATGTCATGTGGGATTTTTTCTATTTTTGAATTATGATTTTGAATGCCACATTTTGCGCTTTTTTACCCATTCCAAAAAACAATGTGAACAATGGTGACATTTCGGGTTTTACATGATTTTTAAAATATAGAATTTCATTGCAGAACCCACAGATTCTAATTTCTATAAACATTATTCAATAATTTCACTCATATTTCTACAATGGGTTGTCACTTATTTCATTCGAAAATGGAAAAATTTGAAAACCAGCATACGGGAGGAAACAAAACAAAAATTTAAAAACCCTCCACACAAAAAATCATTATCAAACTTGCATTTCAACTAACTCCTACACAAAATTCACCTATGCACATTGAAAAACAAATGAAAAAAATACATAAGAACATATATGGATACATACATAACATGACGAGACATCGTAGTGCAGGGACTGCCATACACCTGAAACATTGGGTTTTACAATAGTCTGAGTTTTAGGAGACAGTGTGTTTTCCAAAACAACAGTGTATAAAATGGCAGCAAAAATGGGATGTCATGTGGGCTTTTCGCTATTTCTAATTTATGATTTTGAATGCCACATTTTGTGCTTTTTTATCCATTCCAAAAAACAATGCAAACAATGGCGACATTCTGGGTTTTATATGATTTTTGAAATATAGCATTTCATTGCAGAACCCACAAATTTTGCTTTCTGTAAACATTATTCAGTAATTTCACTCATATTTCTACAATGGGTTGTCGCTTATTTCATTCGGAAATGGAAAAATTCAAAAACTAGCATACGGGGAGGAAACAAAACAAAAATTTCATAACCCTTGACACAAAAAAACATTATCAGACCTGCATTTCAACTAAATAGTTTCCCAACAAAAACCTTGCAAAATTCAAAATAAGAATGTGAACAATGGCAATGTGTTAGGCTTTATGTGATTTTCACAATAGTTTGTGATCTCTGTAAACCTTATTCGGTTATTTCACTCATATTTCCATGATGGGTTGTCATCTATTTCATTCGGCAACCCTAAAATTTCAAAACCAGTAGACGGGAGGAGACAAAATTAAAAACATCTCAACTGAAAATCACAAAACGAAAAACCCCGCAATGAATAGTCATTCATTTCTTTAGTGTTCATGGCAGAATGGAAAAATGACACATACACAGAGCGGATATACATACCTAAAGGAGCTCTACATGCCTGCAACTCTTACCCTCGCTATCCACCAAAACGTCACTGTCCAAAAATGGAGAAAATGGGACCTCGTCGGGGATTTTTGATATTTGCTAATAATGGTTTCGAATGCCACATTTTTGGATTTTTTTCGCCGAACAATTATTTTGAAAACCCTTCGGTGCTGACACAATTTCCTGGCGCCAGGACAACAAACAGCACATGGGATGAGACATCTGGCCGTCAAGTCTTTCCTTCCGTCCGGAAACCTTTTTCATCACGGGTCCCACCTCTTCTATCGCGGCTCTTTTCTCCATGCGATATGAGGGCATATCCTATATTATATACATAGGTGAATTCTTTCCAAGAGTTAGCTTGCTCCATATATAATTAATTTTAAAACTAATAGTAGTTGAGTCTATGGAATTGAAAGAGTACAAGAATAATTTAGTTATTTTATATTGGTTGGTCAAATGATATGGTTAGGATTGGACACTTTCTAGTGTCAATTTTTCGGTCACATGAAGGACATGCCAATATCAAGAGGAATCAAGAGGTGCCTCATCTCTTGAAAAGAGGTTAAGAAGATCTCCTTATGGTTGAGCAATGATTGCTCAATCTTGACTATACAAGGATATTTTGAGAGCTTAATGTCTTATTATTTGAGGGCATGGTGATTGAAATGTGTGTAGATTGACCATACATAATTTAATTATTTCCCTTACAAAAAATACTCATACACAAAAATGTGATCTTGAATTAGAAAATAATAGTGAATGCTCTCGTAGAGAGATATGGCAATGGATTACAAGCTAACAACTCCTAATATATTCACAAGATAAAGAAAGAGCAAATGGAAATGGGAGAGAAAAAAATAAAAGGAAAGGAAAAGGGGAAAGAGAAGGGATAAGAAAGACAAGTTTGTTATCTAAAAAGGTAATCATTGACATTTATGTTTTCTAATGTAAACACAACAAAAAATTACTTAAACTATTGTTAGTCCTTAATTCAACATGATGGTAAGAGTGATTAATCATAGGAAAATATGTGTCTTGCAATAGAAAATAATTACCATTGAAAAGGGTTATAATCTAGTATTTAGAGACATAAGAATGAAATACTTGTATTTGGAAATGAAATAGAGATAATAGAAAACTCTAGTGTATAGATTTGTAGATTGTAAATAGCACAATCATTTATAGAGATAGAACTTAATTAAGCTATATATTTAATCTTTCCTTGGTAATAGATTTGAGTTGAAAAATAGAGTCTCTCCACCAAATTATTTGTTGATGTGGGGGCATAAATTTTTGATCCCATAGTTCTTTTGACTTGGAAGGCTAATAGAGACCTTTTTTTTTTTTTGAGTAAAGACCTTGAATAATATAAAGTCTCCATAACTATATTGCTCATGGTCATTTATAGTTTTTATGTGCCCTAATTTCACCATTTGAGACCTTAAAAGTACATTTTAGTGTTATTTTTCAAATTTTAGACTTAGTAGCTTTCTATTAAAGCATGAACTTGTTAATTATTAGAAAAAATATGGTTGAAAGTGAGGTTTTTGAAAATAATAGTTTGCAAAATTAAATGATTTGGTTATTTTAGGTAGTTTCTAGTTTTATTAATTTTTAGTGCATATTAATTATGCTAGATAATTGTAAAGTGATGGATTTCCTTTAATGAAACTCTTATGTGTTTTTATTTTAGTTGTTAAAAAATGATAATATATATTTTGGTTGTTTTCATAAAAAACATTATTGATTCACTTGAATTTTTTACATCATTTGTGTAAGAGAAGTCATGATTTTCGAGTCTCATAATCTATAGCTTCAACCAAGCTCCTTGCCAAGAACTTCTTGAACTAGATTCTTCTAACCAAATAATGGCAATTAGTGAGATATTTGTGAAAATCTATTTTTACTTGTAAAATGTTATGTTTTCCTTAAAAAACAAGAGCCACCTGTTTTCACCTCTAGTACATATAGTACCCTTGATCTAGACCCTTCATAGGCGCTTTTAATGTGTATTCAAAAGACCTAGTTATAACCAATTTGAGATCATACATTTTTGACTCATGATTTTTAACTATGATTCCTAGAGTCTTCATTTTTCTCTTCATTCATGCTCATATGATTTGGCTTCAAACCTTCTTATTTTTAACCACATTCTCTATTTCTTCTCATATTTATCTTAATCCTCAACCTCTATTTAACCTTCTTGTCTATTCATTTGTCTTATGTCCTATTCTATGAATTACTCATGTGAATATTCTTTTGGCATGTTAATCCCCCTTCACCATTTTTCATGTATTCAATTGTTTGTAGGGCTCAAATTCCTTTAGTATTCTAGATTAAGGGATTAAAATCATTTGATGCCCTACATCTATGATTAGAATTTTTTAACATTTAAAATATTAATGGACCTAATAACTCAAGATTACATATATTGGTTAACACAAGTCTCTCATATTTATCAGTATAAATTTCTATTGTATCTGTTGGTGCGAATTAATTTCTTGTACCTAGCTAATTCATTCACTAGGTAATTAGGGGACATATTCACATGTTAAGTTTACTTAGGATATAAGATTCTTTCTAGAAGTCTTAATTGGCTTTTTTAGAACTTATTTTATCTAACTAGTATTGATTGATTCTTAGGTAGTTAGTTTGTTAGTTGTCTCATGTTATAGGATTAAGACACTTGTCATGATCTTGTCTAATCATATCTCTCATCCTTGCCTTTATAAGCAAGGCATCTCATGTGCATTTGCATTCAATCAATTCAATCAATTGAAGTTTATCCAAGCATATTCAATCATTATTC
This sequence comes from Sequoiadendron giganteum, assembly GCA_007115665.2. Classification (NCBI taxonomy): domain Eukaryota; kingdom Viridiplantae; phylum Streptophyta; class Pinopsida; order Cupressales; family Cupressaceae; genus Sequoiadendron; species Sequoiadendron giganteum. The sequence goes on from CM021107.1 coordinate 70,740,738, forward strand.
AATTTTGCATTGTTGAAGTAAGCTTTCTTGTCATTTTCTCTCTTGTGAAAGTGGTTTTGGTCTAGCAATTGTTCCTGGGGGTGTTGGTGAGTCGCCATTTACTCCCACATGGTATTAGAGCTCTCTAGGGTTGTAGATTCCTTCCCAAATCTGAGGGTTTCATGTTGGCTTGAAGATTTTGTAGGGTGCATTTTGGGGTTTCATTGAGCTCACAATTGAATCCAGGACGTTGAAGAAAGTTAGGTTTTCCTTTTGTTTTGTCAAATTTGATTATGTTTTGGTTAATCTATAAGAGTTTGGAAAAGTGTGAAGTGTAGTTAATCCAAAAGATCACTAATTTTTCGGAGCACTTTGAACTGAGATCTGCATCACCATTGTGTTCAAAAGGCTTCACAAACAAATTTTAACTATAAATTTGTTCATTTTATTAATTGCCTTAACAGGCTGTACGACCTTTCAAGCGATACAAAAAAAAATTACTTTAACAAATGAACTGTTTGAATGGTTAAGAAAGGGCCAATAATGCAGTTGATGGTTTATGTCAGCCTTTGAACAGAGTCGCATAGCTTCCGCACATATATTGGGTGAATGCACCATCTCCATTCTACTTCAAACCACACATTTCAGTCTCATTACACATGTCATATCATCCAATCGTGAACAGTGCGATAATAAACAATGCATTCTCAATCATGGGCAGACATCGTAGACGAGGAAGAACAGTTGATGAAAAATATAAGAGAAGAACCAGAGAAAGAGAAAGAGGAACAAGAAATGACAAGAAGCGCAACAAGAATTACAGGCCATGTACAGTCTGATGCGAAGTCTCAAAGGCAAGGAAGGGGATGTGTTCATGTGCCCCTCTTTGCCAAAAAGAGGGAAGCGGAGGGCGTATTTAAGCCCGCGCAGAGAGAGAGAGCGATACAAAGACAAACACACGAAGTAAATGAAAATAAAAGGACAAAGTCAGACATGACAAGAAATAGAGGGAGAGGGTATATAGATAATAGTGTGAAATCTTATGTTCCATCCCGAACGAAAACTTTTCCTATTCCTGCTGCTCCCACTGTCAACGCATGGTTTCCTAACGGTCCTCCTCCCACCTCTGATTCACAGACACAGTTACCCACATGCACATTTATTACAAGCAATGGTCGGGCAGATAGAGAGACCTGCAAAACAGTAGCAACAGATGGTTTCAGTTTCAGACCACGCTATCGTACTTACAATATCAACATGAATAAAGACAAATACAACAGGAAATGGGAGTGCAGTGAGAAAGCCCCACCTCCAGCTTGCTCCCGCCCAAATACTAAACAAGTTTTCCCACGACGCACAGGAAAAGCCTCTACAAAGCCCAGCGTTGTTCCTCCTAAAATTAACAACCGCTTCTCCGCTCTCCACAGTTTAGAAACTGATTTATGAATTGTTAAGTGAACTTCAAAGGGCGTTCTTTAATTAATAGAAACCAGATGTCACATTAATTGGCTCCACTGTCCTTTTTTAATCTGGCACACGAGAACAGTCGAATGAAGTTTTTTCAAACTTCATAAACGTAGTACAATGTAGATATTTCAAAGTGTGAAATACAAATTACTATTCAATTCTTTAGATCAGTTTATAGTGTATAAATTGCAGTCAAGAAATTTTATTATTAATAATGGGGTTTATCATTCTCTTTGTCTTCCAAATATTCACATGTATTTCTATAAAGAATTTGATTGATTTATAGTTTCTTTTCTAATCCCTTGAAAATATGAGGAAATACACTTATAATCTTATGGTATCTCTTTGTCATTCATGCTTTCTAATGTAAACACAAGAAAAAAAAATATTTAAACTATTGTTAGTTCTAGTTCAACATGATGATAAGAGTGATTCAATCATTTAAGGAAAACATGTTTTTTGCAATAGAAAATAATCACCTTGAATGAGGGTTATGATCTTGTATTTAGAAACATAATAATGAAAGATTATGTTTGGAAATGAAATAGAGACAATAGGAAACAACTAGTATATAGACATGTAGATTGTACTTAGCATAATCATTTGTGTGCGAGAATTCATGATTTCCATGACTCCTAACCTATAGCTTCAACCAAGATTCTTGCCAAGCACTTCTTGATTCTTCCAATCAAATAATGGAAATTAGTGAGATATTTATATGTAAACTTATTGTAACTTGTAAAATGTTCCATTTCCTCAAAAATAAGAGCCACCCATTTTCACCTCTAGTACTTATAGTACCCTTGATATAGACCCTTAATAGGCCCCTTTATTGTGTTCACTAGTATTGATTATAACCAATTTAATATCATGCATTTATAACTCATAATTTTTTATCTATGATTCCTAATGTCTTTATTTTCTCTTGGCTCATGCTCGTATGCTTTGGCTTCAAACCTTCCTTATTTCTATAGCCAAATTCTCTATTTCTTCTCATGTTTATCTTAATCCTCAATGTGTATTTAACCTTCTTTTCTATTCATTTATCTTATGCCCCATTCTTTGAATTATTCATGTGAATCCCCCTTCACCACTTTTGATGTATTCAATTTCTTGTAGTTAAAGGCCTTGAGTTATTTATACCTATGGATTATAATCATTTGATTCCCTACATAGATATGATTAGTATTTTTTAGTGCTTGAGTTATTCTAGTGGACCTGATGTGGTGTAGAAAAATGTGCACCTTCACATTCTCACTCTATGTTTGGGTCCCTTAATTTAATTGGATTTAATTAAGCCTCTAATTGATCTAATTATGCATTTAAAAGCCTATTTAATCATGTTTTCCAAAAGGGGAACTTGTATTAAACAATTACAAACATTAATTAAATTGCCTTGGAAATTAAGTGTCCTAGATTTAGATCCTAAGACCCATTCACCTCCTCCTTAAGTTGAGGATCTCAATATTTAATATATTTTTGGACTCATTTTTATTATTCAAATTTTTGGCCTTAGATGTTTAATTGTCGAGAAATTAGAAAATTACCTATAAATACAAGGTCTTTTTATCAATTCAAATCCTAGAAGCAATCTAAGACAAGAAAGAGAGCAAAAATTATAGAAAATATTATTGTCAAAGATGTTTAAGAGAAAATTTATTAGTGTTTTACATCATCATTCAAGATCTCAAGCATCATGTCAAAGTTATTTTCATTTATGCATGTTTTTTGAAGATAACATTGTGATGTAGGTTTCAAGCATTCAAGCATCAAGATCAAAATCCAATCAAGCCATTTCATGTAAGATAAAATCCTTGGAGATATGTGTTAGAATTCAATCCTCCAAGAGTAACCATTAAAGGATTTGGTGAGTTGCAACATAGCATTGTTCATTCATCATTCTTTCTTTTCATTATCATTTAATTTCAAGGTTTAATTAACAAACTAGGGTTTGACAAAGGAAAACCCTTATCTGTTGGACTCAAGGGAACACTAAGAGGGGGGTGTGAATCAGTGTTCAACAATTTTTATCTTTAATCATCAGAAACTTGAAACCAATACAATATAATATTGAAAGATAGATGAATGAATTCAAAGAAGTCATTCATTAGACCATAACACACATATTTTTGCGTGGAAACCCTGTTAGGGGAAAAACCACGGTGGAGGTTAATCCACAATTTGCATACTCAAATATAGTTGTATACAAAAGGGAATGCACTTGTATTTAGACACACTGCCTAGAGCTCAGTGCTCAAGAAAAAGGCTCACTACCATACAAAAGATTCAAATTAAGACCATCTAAAGGTTGAACTAAGATGATAGCATCTTTTCATGCCAAATTACAATTTCGATGAAACTCATAGATTGAATTCTGGATCTGCAGACTGATTCTTCTTTGTGCTCTGCTCTACGCTTATCTACTCTTTGCATCATATCAAGAAAAATCCACACTATGTTACTCTGCTAAACCTCGCATCACACTCTGATATACTTTTATTCACTCGTCATGGCTCCCTCTATATTTTCTACACACCAAAATGATAGAATTGATCTCATACATATATCCACAAACAAGGATTTGTTCATTCATCAATCGACTTCATAAAATGTTAAGTTACTTCCACCTTGTCGGCTAGATCCACCTCAATTTATTTATGCGCATCCTCCTAAGTCGGTTAATATAAAGAGAGGACCCAAATAAACATAATAGAGCATGAAGATATTTAATTAATTACTTCTTATATGTATCCGTGATTACTATATTCATCGAGTCGACCTACTATCACAGATAGCCAACAAATTAGTATACCGAATCTCCTAGATCATGAACCATTGAGTGTGTATCAAAGAAATCCTTCACTAAGGTATTACAGACATTAACAAACCTTCCTCAGAGATCCACAACCCAAAATATCTATCTGGTGGGGTGTTCAGATCAGCTAGTATGCTTATAATCGGATGTCCTATTCTTTACTCTATTATGTCAGTAGTTCAACCAAAACTATATTGTAGACCAGATGTCATTAAGGTTGTCTAGAATGACTTAGGTTGCCATCAATGACAACACTTACAAGCCATATTCCAACATTGGCCACCAAAAACAAACAATTGTCTCCTCTCTTTGTGTATGTGCAGGTTTATAGGTGAAGAAAGGATTGGAATTAAAGATCTCAAAAGTCCAAAATTGCAAAAGTTGTCAAAGTTGTCACAAAAATTTGTCAAGGCCATGGAAACTCAGATCCTGAATTCATTTCCAAATTTTTATTAGTGAAACATTAGGGAAAAGGCATCTTAGATCTGTCTCTAAAGGACCCCAAAATTTGAGAAAAAAAATTGTACAAGGACTCATTCACCATTTCTGGAGGCTCAACAACCACTTTTGGTGACGTGTACATAGTGTCTTACCTTTCTCAAATTTGCTAAAAATTTGTTGTTTCTATTGGATTTATACTTTAAATACTTGATTCCAACCATACATTGTATAATTTATTTCATTTACTATTTTTAGTTTATCTCCCAAAAGTGATGCTCGGGTAGATTTTGCCATGTCCTCTATTATAAGGAAATTTGCAAGATCTCCAATAGGGTTGACTCACCTTGGGTTGAAATTTAATCCTACTTTTGGGGATCTCATTTCCTGGTGAAATTAATGGAAAGATAGGTGCATCACACTATTTCCCACTCCATTTTGGCTAAACCCTATTTTCCTTTGTTTCATTTTGGTGAACTTATTTTTCTATGTTTCATTTTGGTGAACTCAGCGTGAATCGAACATGCAACCTTCTGATTTGGAGTTCATTAAAACTCTGGATCTAGGGTTTGCATTAGTGTGCATTGAAATTGCATTAGTTTTCATTCCATTTAGGGTTATAAAAATTTCATTAGTTTACATATCATTTAGGGTTTTAAATTTGCATTTTGCATTGTTTAAAATCTAAAAAAACCAAAAAAATTGCATGCATATTACATTGATTTTGTACATAGTACTTGCATATTAGTGTATTTTCAGTCATTTACTACATTAAAAAAATTGGTAAAAATTATAAATTTCAAAAGTGTCACTTTTTTCATCATGTATCCCTAATTTCATTTGCATTAAATCTAGAAAATTCTATCACTGAAGCCATAGTCTGAAATATGAAACTGGGAATTCAAAGATTAAACAAGAAATTCAAACTTTGATTTTTCAAATCCCTAACCTAGGACCCATTCACCCTAGGGTGAATAAGTCCTTGTGTAATTTCTATTTCAATTTTTTTTGCATTAATTTGTCTTTTTTTTCTTCTGTTGTTAACTCTATGTTTCAATTTTAGAAATCAGAAAATTTTGTACTTTCTTGCATTAAGTTCAATTGGTCAAATTGAGTGCATTGTTTGAAATCAAAATTGGAATTAAAAGACATCATTTGCATGTTTTTTCATAGCATAATCAATAGATTATCTTGTTTCAAATCTAAAAAATTGTAAAATCCTTTTACATACTTGTATTTTGATTCAGAATTTTGGGTGTTCATTGCATTTGCATAGTGCCCTTTCTCCATTTTTGGTGCACTTAGGTTTGGTGAAACTTGTATGAGCTTCACAACCTGGTGTCCTATTACCAATACTCTAGTAAGACGTATTTTGATACTCATGCCATCTCACACTACTACATTTGTCATGGATCTTGGGTTTCCCAACTCTTTCACTCATAGTGTTGAAACTAGACAACTAATTATGGACCATAGCTTTGATATCACATTTTCCATGACTACCTTAACCACAACTAGAAAAATTGCAAAAAAAATTTAGTTATGAATATATTGTTGGTATTGCGGTTCCTATCATAGATAAGATGCACTCGGAAAATGTTTGATAATGAACAAGGAATAGAAATTGTGCATATCCTAGCTCATATCATTGGCAATAATGTTTCTACAGCAGCTAGTTGTGCTCAAACTTTGGGGTACACTCAAATTCAAGGTGTGTTAATTTGGTTTTGGTCATTATCCCCAAACCCTTGTCTTTATTTGAACATTTTCTTAAGTTCAGGCTTTGTCAGTATTTGCTTAAGTTCTATGAACTCTGGTGGATGTCACTAAGGTTATTATAACCTCTTCTTATGTTGACATCTATTATGAATTTTTTGGTTTTATCCTTAATTTTTCATCTCCTTGTATTGTTGGTCTTTGGTGAAGTTAACATAACCTTCCTAAATTTCAAAACCTTGTGGGAAAATTTAAGTTTAAATATTCAAAAACATGTCGGTCCATACTAAAGTTTCTATAACTTCTCAGAACTTTGCCTGTGAATGAAAGTTAATTGTGAAAGGAAAATTCTATGTGTGGTCGAGATTTTCAAGAGGTTTGGAAACCATTATCAGTCTCTGAAAGGGTTTCGCAAACCTTTTATTTTGTTGATTGTATATGTGTTTTATTTAAAGGAAAATGAAGGTGGTAAAGGATAGAGTTTTTGTAAGTAGCGGATTTTGAAGGTCTTTCTAGAACTTTCATTAATGATGCTATAGTAATGAAAGAGGAATGTTTGATTGAACAAGCACAACCATGAAAGTGAAAATGTGCAGAAAAATTACATAAACAGATATCATTACCAACTACATAAATAAATTTAAATGGAAATGCTCAGATGCAAAGAACACAATATCAAAATACAAAATTTTCATATTATATTCATATATATGTATACGGTATTATAAAATGGTGTTTGTATTTAAAACAAGGAGTTATCAACACTTTTCTTTTAAACATGAGGACGCATATCCCTTCCACCATCTCTTGTAGGCATTCAATATGGGATGGTATTCAATATCCTCCTAGATACCAATAGCCACATCCTTAACCTTGTTACTACCCTCCTTATAACTCCCCTTTTCCATCTTATCACTAAGAAATGTAAGGCCCGAAACACTATTGATCTTAACCAATTGATAAATATTTTCATAAAGTAATAGTTCTTTCCTCCAAGATCACAATCATCTTTTCATGCTTGTCTTTAAGATTAATGGCATCATTGGTAACCATATTGAGAATCTCCATCATCTCATTCTCCTAATTAGTGGCCCACTTCTCAATAGAGTTCATCCCATTGATATTATATAGGGCATGAATATTTATGCTCAATTGGTTGAGTTCAATAAAAAAACCCATTTAAAAAGTTTAAAGTAGTTAACAACACCATGCCTCACCATGCCCAGAACATCTAGAATTTTCTCTTTGTTGCAATTGAATATATTCAAATATTTAGAAAAATTAGGCTTAGGGTTTTCCAGATTATCGACCTATTCATCCATGGAATCTCTACCTTTGAGAGTTGGTAGTTCCTTCCCTTGCATATCCATCAACTTAATGGGGTTGAACCCTCCCTTAACACCCTTAACAAAATACTTTGCATCATCTAGCTTCCCATCACCAGAAGTCATCTTAGGAGCCACCTTATTTTCTTAAAAAATGGAAACCTTATCCTTGTCACTAACTTTCACCAAGCTATTTCTCTTCTCAGTAGATGAAATCACTTCTTGTCCACCCTCATGAACCGCTTTAACAAGCTTCTCCTTTACCTCAAATCCCTTACCACTCTCTTTCACGGAGCTCTTTAATTTCCCAGTAGACCTAGGTAAAGGCATACTCAATCTCTTCACATCAGACAACAATACTTCCTCACCATCCTCACAAGCCTCAATATTAGAAAAATCCACATCTGCATGACCCTTACCACTCTCTTTTAGAATAATTTTTTTATTTTTCCAAGATTCCTAGGCACCTCCTCATCGCCCTCATAGGTTCCTTTAACTGCATTTCTCTTCTTATTAATAAGGGAGGGTATACTCCTCATCTTCATTGCCAATATGGGAGTCCTCCATCCAAGAAGGGTAACGATTTTTCTTTTGGGTCTTCTTAGCTTTCCAATATACTCCTCATTTTTAGTTCCAGTATGGGAATCCTCCATCTAGGAAGGCTAAGGATTTTTATTTTGGGTCTTCTTAGCTTTCCAAAGCTTCACCAAGGGGTTCAAAAACACCTCCATCGAGGGCTCAATATTATCCTCATCACCCACCTAAGAATCCTCATCATTTGTGCTCATATCATACCAAGACTCCACATCCTTGCCACAACTAGTCTTCTAGATCCTGCTAGGTTCCAAAGGAACGAAAAAAGACTGTATATTCCATGATTAGCATAATCAAGCCTTCATGAAGATTGGGGCTTGAGGGTTTTTTCTAACCTCTTTAATGCCATTTCCTAACAAAGCCAATATAAATAAAATGGGAAAGAGATTATTTGCTTATACTTAAAATGGTTAAGAAGCATAAAATGATATCCAAACAAAGAGGTAAATTGCCCATCAAGAGTGAAATACGCCATGATTTCTTCAATCGTCTCAACCTAGATAGCTTTCATAGAATTTATGGCATAACCACCACAAGACGTTCTCACCAAATCATCACTCTTGTTATCTTTAAAGAATACATTAAGAGTATCATCAGAATTTTTCTTGTCCTTGTAAAACTTTCTACCCTCAGTGGAAAAACTAAAAATCATGCCAATTAAATCTTTAGAAATATCAATCTCGACACCATTGATGGCCAAAACCCTGTTCTTCCACCCTGCCACAAATTCCTTGGAAATATGAGGATCAAACTCATGGAGGCATTCAATATACTGGGTGACACCATCTCGAATAAGAATACTCCACACCCTCTTGTTGTTTTTTGTATCACAATATACAAGCTCAACTTGACTCCTTCCCCCCCATATTTGCTAGATAGAAAAGCATGGAGTATTTTGCAATACACCAACACAAATGAAGCATCAAAAATAATATAAACACAAAGCCTCACCAAAAATGGAAGAAAAAGGTTCAAAAAAACCCAGAAAGTGTGTAAGTTACCACTTGACAAGACAAGTAGTAATCATAGTGCAGAACAGTTGCATGAGCTCAAACTTGTAGTAGTCCTTGGGAATCATAAGAATAACATCAAAAGAGAGACGCCACCCCATAAACATAAAATTAACCATCATTAAAAGGCTATTGAAATTCATGAGAAAAGATGTTTTGAACATTGAATTGGAGCACATCAAAAGACCCCCATTCCCTAGGCACCCCTATCACCCCTAAGTTAGCAAAGAGGTCGGCAACCCTATTGTCCCTCTCGGTAAATATGGGATATAAAGTAAGCGTCGAAGGACTTAAGAATAGAAATGGATTCCCTTATTAAATGTCCAATAGACCAACAAGAAGGTTGCAATTATTTGATATCGTTTATGATATTAAGAGAGTCTCCCTCGAGCCACACTCTTTTGAACCCTTTAAAATGAGTCAATTTTTAAAACTAACAACGATTGAATCTTTTTAATAACTCCTTAAAAAGGAGATAATTTAATCTCTTATTCATATCTTGTAGTTGTAGGTTAATTTTCATTATAATATTGGAAATGTTAGATAAAATATCTCTAGATATTCTTTTATGTGTGAATCTTTGATGTTTGCATATGGTTCTTATCTCCAATTATGCTAAATGTTGTTGTCATTCATTTTGTCATCTCTTCCTACCACCTATTTTCACTTTTATGGGTGAATGGTTTTAGATTTTTCCAAATTGCATATCCTCAAATTTCTAGTACCAAGATGTAATTATTTCTCCTATGTTGAACACAAAGAGATATAATATTTTTTTCATTCAACTAATACATATTTTCATCAAGTAAATATGGAGGCTCTACAAAAGAACAATCGTATATATTTCCCAATTCAAAAGTGGGAAATAATAGAGACAGGTTTGATATATGGTGAAGTTGGCTCATATTTTTATCTTTGACTATGAATCTATTGAAGATATGTTCCAAGTGGTTGCCAATGAGGAGATTTTATAATATTGCCCACATGTGTTGCACTATTTAGAAGTGACATCTATACTTTTATCAAATGTAATAGATCTCCTTCAAAATTAATCCCTCCTTAAGCAATTGGCCTATTAATATGTTTAGAGCATCTTATTTCTAATGAAATCTTGAACATTATAGTGAAGAGGTGTGGATTTAATAGGGGGCTTGTTCACTCTTAAGGAAATTTAGAAGGATCATGTAGTTTCTTGTGTCTATAGTGTTATAATATTTGGATTACAAATGATTTTTTATAGTAGAAAATTTGGTGAGTTCCTATCAATTAGAGTTTGGCGCTAACATTGTGGCTAGAATGAAACAAAATTTATATGCCCTTCATTTACTTTTGGGCCATTTTTCTCACATGCCCCCTCTATGTCTTGATATTCAACTTGGTGGTGTCCAAAATATTGAAGTAACTATTCATATTGAAGATAGTCTTCCTCCTAGTGATCCTATCAATCTTAGTAGGTATAAATTTTTCATAGTCCATCAATTGAATAATAAGTGATCTTATGGATTCAACTATGTATATTTTTAGATCAACATTTTGGATCACACTCTATGATCCATCATTAGGAAGAGGAGAATCTCACTTATTATCCTATCAATCTTACCAATCTAATGGCCAAATATATGATATATTTTTTCTATAATTTACTTTTTATTTACAATGGAAAATTTATTTGTAATTTTTTTCCCTATTTTTATCAATCCTTCATGAAACTCTTTGATGTGTTTTTTATTTATGTTTTCATCAAATATTTTAATATAAATTCAAATGATTAGACCTTTTACCAAAAAAATATTGATAATATTAAGAAATATTTATAAACAACAAAAAATTTACCCACATCCATGATTAAAAATCTTTCAAAAATTGAAAACATTCAAATCATATTTTACTAATAGTGCAAATAAGAACGATGATATAAAAAAAAAGTGTTTTCTCAAAAAAATAAAAAGAAAGTATTCCCAATAAAATTTCAAACAAATTTGGTGACACTATCATTGTTTGTCCATATACATAATTTCAATTCCTAGACCTAACCAAAAAAAATCTATTATCAATGGTGGGGTTGAAAATCGAAAAGTAGTAGAAGCATTCCAAAGCGGTGATGCAACCCAAATTGTATTATATAAGGTCATCAACAACACACAATTTTTATCTAAATATCCCATATGGCACCTCGAATGGCCTTATAAATGTAGTAATATACCACAAGCACTCCAATTCATATAAATGATTAACTTAATAGCTTAATCCCCCAAGGTAGCTTGGAGGGAGCAAATCAAACTAGAATGAAGTGTAAGTGAGATGTAATATATAATAAGTAAGCAAAAGTTTACTAAAATGGTGTAAATAAATCTAATTATATCTAAAAATATATATAATACTTTATTGAAATTTAAATATGATTAAAAAATTTAGTAAATAAATCTAATTATATCTAAAAATATATATATTATCTTATTGAAACTTAAATATGATTAAATATTATTTCAAATAATATTAGGTAACATCACAAATAAAAAAATCAAAATATATTTGAACAATATAATTTTTTATTTAGAGGCATGTAAATTGATGAAGATTAATTTTGAATAATATTTTCTTCACATCTTCATATTAATACAACATTAATTATTTATTTATTTACTTATTTATTTAATATTGTAACATTATGTAACCCTATTTTTTTACTAGCTCAATTTTAAAACTTTTGTTAATCTGAAATGCATATTTTACAAGTATTTATAGGTTAGCAGATATGAACATAATTGAAACTGTCATCTGAAAGCCTTATCCTAAGTTAGTTGAGTTGTATCCCCAATCTTAATTCATTAAATCCATCTCAAAGCATCTCCAACTTTTTGTTTAGTGTCAAATCGAAAATTTCTTATGTGTTGTTTCAAGTGTGCCTAAAAATAACTATGGATCGGCAAAATTGTGAAAACAATTAAATTTCAAAGAACATGAAAGTTTATACAAAAATGTTTAATGGGGATGATTTTGATAGTGTCACGCCAAATGTGACCTATTTTCGCACCAACCTACCTCCTTGTTTTTGAGATATTAAAGCTTCAATTTTTGTCAGTCAAATTACAATAAATTATTAAATTTAATGTCTTGTTTAGTCGAAATGGAATTATATTTTGGAGTTTTTGTTGCAATGATATTATTGATAATATGGAAAAGTTTCATTGAAAAATATTTATCTAATAAAAATTTATGCATCAATCTCCATTTTTTAGATTAGCAATTTGTCGAGTATATTTAGATGATTTCTTGGAATAATGTCAAACACTTTTCAAGTTTTCAAAACCCATATTAGAGTCTTATGTCACGTGTGATTGGCACTAGAAAAATAAGAATTATGATTTGTGCTTCGAATTTCGATGAAATTGTAAGCTTTGCTCCATACACTAATACAATTTACAAACACACTTCTAAGTATCAAAATGGAAGCTTCAGAATAGGGTTTAGACATCCATCAAATAATAACATAATGGAGGATTCACTTAGCCAATAGACTATATTTTGTAACATGTTTCACTTAGAAAGTTATCTCACACCAAAAAAAAACATACATGTGGTGAAGGGGCTAATATGTGATTCAAGTGGATACAAATTCCCAATCAAGAGGAAGAGAGCAATGATAATTATAAGTGTCTTCGCTATCAATTTCACTATTCCTTCCTAGATATTTATAATGAACAAATTACATATATCTCTTAGAGCCAAATTGTTGATAAGCAGCCAACTAACTCGTGGAACACTATGATCGCAAAGTATGTAAAATAAGTTTGTTGGAAATGTTCTCGTCGACAATAATGGTTTGGTTCCCAACTACTCTTCAAGCTCCACCAAAGGAAGGAATGCACATTTAATTGGCAATATCTATCAAGAAAGTTGGCAACCTCATCCTTAATGTCGAAAAAAGATATTATCATTGGTTCCTAACTTTATACAGTGTTTCACGGGGTTTTAGGGATAGGGACAAGGGGACAATAGGGGACGCATTTTGGAGACACAGGGACGCGGGGTCTAAGTTTGGGGGCGGCAGGGGACAGCGGCAAGGTGCTGAAATACATATAGTACTTGAAAAAATAGTTATAAAAAGATGTATAAGTATAAAAATTATACATCTTGGACACAACTAGGAGTCCCCTAGACGTCTTGAAACAACCCAACATCCTCAAAGTCCTAATAGCGTCTTAGAGATAGCGACACTGATAATAAGATGGTGGCGTTGATGGTGGGCTGATATCTCCCCAAATCCCCGAGACATCCTTGTCTAAGAAATAGAATTTTTTTTTGGGGGGGGGAGGGCAGGGGGGGGGGTGTTGGGGAAATATCAACCGCTGATTAGGAAACTATACATGGTCGGCACTTTTATCAAACTTTTTAACTTCTCACTAAAGGCCGATAGGAAGATGAGGATGTAATATCATCGACGCTTTAGGGTAGTTCTTAACCACTACTTCAACGTCGAACATGAGGATTTAAAGTGCTCATCTGCATTTATAACGAAGTTACAAGAGCTCCTTCGATGTTGAATAAATTGTCTATCTTCTCACGTCCGAATGTTATTGGCACTCTCATGAGCATTAATAACTTTGCTCAAATTGTCGATTGATAAGATGAGATGGCAACTGCATGCAGCTGGAGACATGCACAAAGTTCCTTCTCTTAGATGAAATGTCTCAAAGAGATGTCATCTTATAGGATGTAATAATAATGCGCGAAAGTATACAACCAAGGCGCGGAACTGTTTAGCAGAATTCTTGAGCACTTGCATCCATCGAATGCAATGAGTGTAGACATACATTAAAAATGGATTTGTTGACAAGGCTTTAAAAACTATCAAGCAAATGCAATCAACAAGTATAAATTTGATTTCAACAATTTTTGCGAGTTTTTTCACTACCTACGTGATAATGGGAGGTTTGAATAGCATAATGAAAGATATTTTTGTCAGATATTGAATAGCAACTGCTCTGGTCGACATGTATGCACAAGTGTGAAGCATAGATAAAGCATATGAAATTTTTGATAGAATACTTCACAAAGATATTATTTTATGAGTTTCAAGCAATTTTATCATCAATAATTCATCATCAACAAATTCACTTCTAATAATTCATCGTTATGACAATTCATCTTGTGAAAAATTCACCGTCATTTATATGATATGAATTGTTGCCGGTGAATTTTCCACAAGATAAATTTGTCATGACGATGAATTATTGACGATAAATTGTTGGAAGTGAAGTGAATTGTTAATGGTAAATTTTTCTAAAACCCATCTCATGAAATACAGAAATTGTAGAATATACACAAAATGGATTTGTTAAAAATTCTTTAAAACTCTTTCAAGAAAATGCATTCGGCCAGTGTAATGATAAAATCCTCAATAGGAATGTATAATATACCTACATGAACTCCATGTCCTGCCTGCAACAAAGATGACAAAACATGGTCACTTCAAAATAAAATTCTTTGTTGATAACCGGCATGCTAATTAGACCTTCAAAACTGTCATTAAGTTGAGTTCCACGAACTCTGCCTACACAGATTTTGGAAGCTTTGGAACAGAGTATAAATGTCCATCAAATCATAATGAAATAGAAGATTTTTGTGAGAGTATAGTTTCTTTGATAGGATCACGTGCAAAAGATAGAAGCGTTGAAGAGGAAAAATAAATGTCAATCAATAGATACATATTTCAATGCTGAAAATATGGCGAAGGCAATAAGTGAGTAGACAGAACAGACACTTGAAGAAGACAATTGAGTGACTGGTCTACTGGCGAGAAAAGGTTTCACACACTAGATAATGGCTTCTAAATGACACCTTGTATTCACTCAGACTATCAATCCCATATAAAGGAGCATTCTTTGTGCTTAAGGAACATTTTTAGAAGGAATAAAAATATCAAATGATGAAATTCCTATTCTTAAAATCCATTCCCAAAGAAGAGAGACAAGAAGTTGTTGATGTTGATGGTGGTCTTGATCTAACTTGGTTACAAAATATTATATTTGTCACTATAAAGGGGAATGTTATTGTCTACTGCGACCTTGAAAGTCTTTTAATAGATACCTATGATTCAATGAAATATTTGGAAGGTTCAGTTGAGTATTCATATTCTCAATATAACAATATCCATAATATGTTGCAATCACTAAAAAATATCAAGGATGAGTATGATATATCTACTTGAATACAATGTGTGTCATTTTAGAAGCATCGATTGTTTCACCGATCATATATACTATCCTTGGTTACAACTAGCTTTGGGGCATCTTTTCTTGGCTTTCTTTGTTTTGGTCCTCTTGGTATGATACCAGTGAATGCATTGGTTGGACTTGATTTGTTTGAGTTTTCTGGGGGTTGGTAAATGGATGGGAATTGGTGTGCCAAAGCTTATTAATATTTTGGATTTACATAGTGCTTGAGGCATTATTTGTTCATGTATTGGCTTTCAAAAGGAAGCTACCATTGAGCTTGATCAACTTGATAATGGAGAGTACATGATCTCAACTAGTTATGATTATAGTCTGATGACAATTAACAATAAACAAGATTAAGTGGAAGAAAAAGTACAAAATATATCATTTCACTGGAGGAAGGGAGTGTTATACTTAAAGCTAGTAGGTGGTCTATGCAATATTCTCTTGACCTTCATTGTACATGCATGAGAATTTTAGAAGCCTCTATTTCTTGCTTTTACAGTGACACAAGGTCTTAGTTGTGGCATAGAGAATGGGGAAATTGCTCGAGCACTTCAATAAAGCTTCAAGATCTTTAAAACAAGATATACCAAGGTTAATATTAAATCAATTCTTGATGACTTGATTTTCTATTTGACACTAAATTATCAATGAGAAATTTTTTGGATGTATTATCTATTTGCCCAGTACCACTTAAGAAGGAAATTATCAACTTTCTTCCACATATAATTGGTTATCAACGTAATGGTATGATTTTCTCTTCTCTCGAACAAATTTGCAATAGGATATGGATCTTATTGTTCCAACCCTCAATGCCTTTTTTAATATCAACTTGGAGGGGGAATTATTTGAATAGATAGTCAGAATAGCACTGGGAAGTCTCAAGATTGTAGATGTGGAATAGTTTCCCCTTGTTTTGAGATTTTTGTTGCAATTACCAACAACATTGAATCCAAAGAGGATAGTTGAACACATTCAAGAGAACTCCAATTTTTTCATACTTTTTGATACTCAAGCAACCATTATCAAAACCTTGAAGAAGTGATTTAAAATTTGTGAAAGCCTCTTTAGCCACCGATGAGAAAACCATATTAAATCTAATCGACAAATATTTTGAAGTTCATTATTCTTCTCCAAATGTCGATGCCAAAGGTACAATAAGATCTCATCGGTGTTTTGAAATGAGTTAATAACATTCTCTATATATTCCCGATGCAATTTGCCAAGCCATATTTAGATGGAAATGATAAGAGAAAATTGAGACTCGTTGACACTTTCAAGTGAGTTAACAACCTCAATTAGGATGTCATTAGCAAAAATCATCAAGTTTTTAGAAAGGTACAAGTTTAAAATAGTTAATAGTTGTGAGTTGTGAGGAGCATTGATGGGGAGTCTTATCCCTCAAGAGAACTCTTGCTCTTCCCAAGACCTATTCTTTGGCCTTCCTAGGGTATTCCAATCTACCCTACTCAGGGATCTCTCCTAAACCCCTAACTCCTTATAGGACTCTCCACCAATTTCAAATTCTTCACCATTGCTCACAATTCACCACTAAGCTTCCCTGGGCTAAATTTTGCCACAAAGCTCCCAAACCTTGCTTGGGTCTTGGAATAGGTCTTCCAAATATTCCTAGGGTGATCTTTCTCCACTTTGATCCTTCTTGCAGGTTTCTTTCTTCATTTACCCATCAAATTCAAGAAACTTAGCTTTTAGGCCTTGTAGCCTTTTTGCCCCTTTTAGGCCTCCAAGAACCTGTTTTCTTGGCTTTTCTCAAAAACGGTCTTAACAACCCCCAAATATTTTTGGATGTTCTTTCTATTAGTACCCTAGGCTTCAATATTTACTAGGTTTAAGGTCTCCCAAATGGCTGTTCATATGACTATCCTCATACCCCCTAATTTTAAGGGTTTCTAAGGTTTTGGCTCCCTTTTTCCAACTTTGAGGGCTTCATTGACCTCCCCAACTCTCCTCCTTTCACACACATGTTTGTAATACATGTTTCCACACTCCCATTCTCTTGATTGGCATGATTCAATCCTTTTAGCAGCTTTCTTTACTGTTGTCCTCTCCAAGCCACTAGCCAGAATGCACTTGCACTCGCCTAGTGCTTGATGAATTCATCATCTCCCCTGAAAACCAAGACTCCACACACACTATTTACATTTTATATATAGTCCCCTACTTGATTCCAAGTGTCCATGGTAGCCTTGCCACGGGAATTCAAGTGGGGATCATTCTTTTACAAAACTGACCTGAACCGGCAGTGTAACCAAGAACACCAAAACTTGCAAAATTACAACCAGTTGAATTAAATATCTAATCTAATGCTTCACACAAAAATTAATTGACACAAATGAAAGCCTCAAATCATCAGACCAGTCCTTTCAATCCATTCTTGATTGAATGAAGGCTCAAACACAAAAATTCACTCAAAAGTTGTTGAATTCCAATCACATAATATGCCCTCCAAGTCTTAATTCATGAAAATGAACTTCCAACCCCATAATTAGGGTTTGGATGATCTTATATACCTCTCTCCCATGTGATAGGACCCTTAGGTCGGGCTTAGAACATCATTAATGCCTTTTTTGCATTTTTAGGCCAAATTCCTAAGACAACCTTGTCTAGTTTTGCCTAATTTTATCATTCAGACTTTTCCAAACCTCCAGGCTCTAAAAAAACCTAATTTTTCCATAACACACACATCAAAAACACATTTGGTACTTTACAATTACTCCTTATTACCTTGGTGGTTGGCTAGAACCACCTACAAGCCAAAATTGCCAAGATCTTCCAAAAGACCTTCAAGGTGCTCCTACACCATTCTCCCCCTACAACAAGAAGTTAAGGAACCTATGGTGTCAAGAGCTCCTCACTAATTCCATGCTTCTAAAAGTCACTCTCTGCTATCCAAGTAGCTTCTGACTCTGGTTGATGTCTCCACTTCACTAGGTGCTCCTTGTATGTCTTGTGCCTAGTCTTCTTCACCCTTGAGTCTAAAATCCTATCCACTTGTGGTCTGATCTGATCAAGTACCTTGAGTGCTTCCACATCCTTACTAACCTCAGCACTATACCATTCCTCATCCATTTATGGTCCTTTATACTTCACCAATTCTTTCACATTGAAGATGGGAGAAATAGACATCTCCTTGGGTAACTCCACCTTGTAAGCATTTGATCCATACTTAGCCAATACTTTACATGGCCCTATCCTCTTCATCTGCAACTTACTTCGTATGTCTTTCTATAACCTTTCCTTGTTCAAGTATACCATCACCAAATCACCTATCTCAAATTGTAATTCTCTTCTCCCTTCATCTCTTTTTGCCTTCAACTTTTGATTAGCCTCTATCAATGTCTTCCTTACCTACTCATGAACCTCTCTCATTAACTGATAAAAATCATCAGCATGACCACTATTTCCTTCATAAACTTTCAGATTTCTAAGCTTAAGTACACCCCTTGGATGTAAACCATAGACTATTTCAAATGGACTCTTACCCGTAGTCCTATTTGTGCTATCATTGTAAGAAAATTATGCTTGTGGAATCACTTGCTCCCATCCTTGTCCATACTCCTTAGTTAAGCATCTCAACAAGTTTCCAAGTACCCTATTGATCACCTCTATCTGTCCATCCGTTTGGGGATGATATGCTAAGCTATGAGACAAGTTGGTTCCTAGCCTCTTTCAAAGAGTTTTCCAAAAATTCCCCATAAACTTCACATCTCTATCTGCAACTATGCTCCTTGGCAACCCATGTATCCTCACTACTTCCTTGGAGAATAGGTGTGCAATTTGACTTGCATCATGTGCTGTCTTGCATGGAATAAAATGGCTCATCTTGCTAAATCTTTCCACTACCACAAACACACTGTCAAAACCAGTTGGTGTCCTAGGTAGCCCTACTATGAAGTCCATGCTTATGCATTCCCATGGTCTACTTGGGATGGGTAATGGCTGATAAAGACCTGCATTGCTTGATGTTCCCTTTTCCTTTTGACATACTCCACATTGTTCAACATATCTTCTTACATCTCTTTGCATTTTAGGCCACCAATAGAACCTCTCCACTAAGTCTAGTGTCTTGTTCAAACCAAAGTGACCACTCATACTGCCATTGTGCTTTTCTTGGATTAGATTCTCCCTCATGGAACCTCTAGGAACACACAATTTCTTTCCCCTAAACAATAAACCATTTTTCAAGGTGTAATCAGCATACTCACTGTGAAAATGGTTCTCAAAATCAGTACATACCTTGTATATTTCTGAGAAGTTAGAATCTCCTTCATATAGATCTTTAAATCCTTCAACCCCTGTGCTTTGTAGCTGTATCTCTTGGACAGTAAGCAACCTCCTACTAAGAGCATCAGAAACCTTGTTGTTGACCCCCTTCTTATGCTTGATGGTAAAGGTGTATGACTGCAAAAACGCCATCCACTTGATGTGCCTCAAACTGAGCTTCTCATGGGTGTTGATGTAACTTAAGGCTTGATTATCAATGTATACCACAAATTCCTTTGGCAATAGATAGTGCCTCCACTTCTTAAGAGCCTGCACCAAAGCATATACCTCTAAGTCATAGGATGAGTAGCTAGACTTTGCTTCATTCAGCCTTTCACTAAAGAATGCCACCGGCCTTCCTTCTTGGCTTAGAACAGCCCCAACTGCTCTATTACTTGCATCACATTCCACTATGAATGGTTTGTCAAAGCTTGGTAGAACTAGGATAGGTTGGGTAGCTATCTCCCTCTTCAACCTTTCAAATCCTTCATTGGATTCTTTGGTCCACATAAACTTGTTTTTCAGTCCTCCTTTGATGGTGTCAAGAACCGGTGCACAAATTTCACTAAACCTTCTCACAAACTTCCTATAGAATTGTGCCAATCCATGGAAACTCCTAACTTCTATCCCTGTCTTTGGAGTAGGCCAACTGAGAATGGCTTCAACCTTGCTTTTGTCCATCTTCAAGTTCCCTTGGGATAATACAAATCCTAGATAGATTAGCTCTTGCTTCATGAACTCACTTTTCTCAAGATTGATGGTGAGCTTCTCCTCTTGAAGTTTCTTCAACACAAGTTCTAGGTGCTTCATATGTTCTTCTTTTGTTTTGCTAAAGATGAGGATATCATCTAGGTAGACAGCCACAAAGACTCCTATAAAGTCCTTCAAGACCTCATTCATCACCCTCATAAAAGTGCTAGGTGCATTTTTAAGCCCAAATGGCATTACTAACCACTCATATAACCCCTCTGTAGTTTTAAAATCTGACTTCCATTCATCACCTTCTTTCATCCTAATCTGATAATAGCCACTTTTCAAATCAATTTTAGAGTAGTACTTAGCACCCCCTAAACAGTCCATTAGATCTTTTATCCTAGGAATAGGAAAACTATATCTAATAGTTATCCTATTTATCGCCCTAGAATTAGTACACATTCTCCACTTATCTCCCTTTTTAGGTGCCAACACAACTGGAACAACACGTGGACTTATGCTCTTTCTTATCAGCCCTTGATCCAAAAGTTCTTGAACTTGTCTTGCTATCTCTTTATTCTACTTCGGTGTCATCTTGTATGCAGCCTTGTTAGGTAGCGTTGCTCCTGGTATAAATTCTATCTGATGACTGATTGCTCTCTTAGGTGGTAGTGTAGCTGGTGTACCTTCACAAATAATGTCCCTAAATTGATCCAATAATCGCTTCACTTTTGTTGTCATAGGTAGCTGATTAGGTGACTCTTCTTCCTTTGGCTTTAACATGATTGTATAGACAACTCCTTCTTCCTCCTTGAGCTCTTTTAGGAACTCCTTTACACTCATCAAAAGGACACTAGTTTTTGCCTTTTCCACTGTGTTTTCTTGTAACAAAGACTGAATTTTATAAGTCACTCCATCCTTCTTGAATGAGTACTTATTCTCCTTGCATTGGTGTACTGCCTCCCTGTCATATTGCCATGGTCTGCCAAGCAACAAATGGCATGCATCCATTGGTAACACATCACATAGTATCTTGTCTTGATACTTTCCTATAGTAAACTCAACCCACACTTGTTCATTGACTAGTATATTCTGCCCCTTGTTCAACCAAGTAACCTTGTAAGGGCACACATGGGGTATCCTGATGAGTTTCAACTTTTGTATTGTCTCCTCTGAGATGACATTATCAGTAGACCCTGAATCTATGATGACCTTGCAAACCTTTCCTAGTATCTTGCACTTGACTCTAAAAAGATCTCTCCTTTGTTTGTGTTCATCCTCGGTAGGTGCTTTGATCAACATCCTTCTTAACATGAGACTTTCACCCTTCTCTGAATCCAAACTTACCTCTGAATGTTTAGAGCAGTCCTCTTCTTGAACATAGTTAATCTTCCTCTCACCTTGTGAAGATGTTGGCTTGTTAGGACACCTATAAGTCGGATGACCCAACTGTCCACAATTGTAGCATTTCATGGAAGCAAAATGAGAGCTTCTCCCAAAGCCTCTTGATCTGCCTCTTCCTCCATTGTTAGAGCCTCTACCTCTATAACCCCCTCTACTATTTGACTCATGGGATTGTTCTCCAACCTTGGAATCACCTTGCCCTCTATTCTCATGGCTTCTTCCACCAAAACTACCTCTATGTCCACCTCTAGAGTCTCTACCTCTTCCTTTACCTCTAGTATTGGAATCTTGTTTCTTTTTCAGTTTCTCTTCCACCTTAATAGCCATTTGATAGCAGCTATGGAGGGTAGTAAGTGTGAAAAGACTCAACTCCTCTTGTATGCTCCATCTAAGTCTGTTTAGATACCTAGCAACCTTGATGCTTTCAAATTCTTGCACTCTAGATCTAAGGCTTAGTTTTTGGAACTCCTCTATATATGTTGCTACATCTAGGTCTCTTTGTCTGAGATTTTTCCTCTTCTTGTGCAATTGAATGTCATAGTCCTCAAGTAGATAGTTCTCCTTTACTTTAGCCACCATAGTTTTCCAACTTCCTATGGGTTTCTTGCCTTCCATCTCTCTTTCTTCTTGTAGAAACTTCCACCAAGTTAATGCTTGTCCTCTTAACCTTGATTTGGCTATCTTCACCTTTTGTGCCTCAGTAACTCCATCACATTCAAAGTGATTCTCCATTCCCTCTATCCATTCCATAACTAACTTTGCATCCATTCTTCCTGTGAACACAAGGACACCTTCAAGTGCCTTGCCACTCAATGCCTTCAATGCTTTGAGGAAGGGTTCCTCTACTATTTGAGGGTCAGGTTTTGGTTCTATTTCCTCCTCCACTTGGTATTTTCCCTTGTCTTTGTCCCCTGCCAACTACACCTTCATCTTGCTTGCCGATTTAGCAACTTCTTCCAATTTTTGCTTCATCTCTTCCATAGCCTCTTCAAGACACCTATTCTTCTCTTGCTGATCTATCAAGTCTCTAGCTAGCTCTGCATTGGTCACCATGGTGTTCTCTCCTATAGATTCACTTCTCTCTGACATTCATTGGTTTCAACTCCCAAGCCTTTATTGGCTCTGATACCAATTTGATGGGGAGTCCTATCCCTCAAGAGCACTCTTGCTCTTCCCAAGACATATTCTTTGGTCTTCCTAGGGTATTCCAATCTACCCTACTCAAGGATCTCTCCTAAACTCCTAACTCCTTATAGGACTCTCCACCAATTTCAAATTCTTCACCATTGCTCACAATTCACCACTAAGCTTCCCTGGGCTCAATTTTGCCACAAAGATCCCAAACCTTGCTTGGGTCTTGGAATAGGTCTTCCAAATATTCCTAGGGTGATCTTTCTCCACTCTGATCCTTCTTGCAAGTTTCTTTCTTCATTTACCCATCGAATTCAAGAAACTTAGCTTTTAGGCCTTGTAGCCCTTTTGCCCCTTTTAGGCCTCCAAGAACCCGTTTTCTTGGATTTTATCAAAAACGGTCTTAACACCCCCAAATATTTTTAGATATTCTTTCTAGTAGTATCCTAGGCTTAAATATTTACCAGGTGTAAGGTCTCCCAAATGGCCGTTCATATGATTGTCCTCATACCCCCTAATTTCAAGGGTTTCTAGGGTTTTTGCTCCCTTTTTCCAACTTTGAGGGCTTCATTGACCTCCCCAACTCTCCTCCTTTCACACACATGTCTGGAATACATTTTTCCACACTCCCATTCTCTTGATTGGCATGAGCCAATCCTTTTAGCAGATTTATTTACTGCTGTCCTCTCCAAGCCACTAGCCAGAATGCACTTGCACTCACCTAGTGCTTGATGAATTCATCATCTCCCCTGCAAACCAAGACTCCACACACACTATTTACACTGTACATATAGTCCCCTACTTTATTCCAAGTTTCCATGGTATCCTTTCCATGGGAATTCAAGTGGGGATCATTCTTTTACAAAACTAGCCTGAACCGGCAATGTAATCAAGAACACCAAAACTTGCAAAATTACAACCAGTTGAATTAAATGTCTAATCTAATGCTTCACACAGAAATTAATTGACAAAAATGAAATCCTCAAAGCATCAGACCAGTCCTTTCAATCCATTCTTGATTGGATGAAGGCTCAAACACAAAAATTCACTCAAAAGTTGTTGAATTCCAATCACACAATATGCTCTCCAAGTCTTAATTCGTTAAAATGAACTTCAAACCCTGGTATTAGGGTTTGGATGACCTTATATACCTCTCTCTCATGTGCTAGGACCCTTAGGTCCGGCTTAGAACATCATTAATGCCTTTTTTGCATTTTTAGGCCAAATTCCTAAGACAACCTTGTCTAGTTTTGCCTAATTTTATCATTCAGACTTTTCCAAACCTCTAGGCTCTAAACCAACCTAATTTTTCCATAACACACACATCAAAAACACATTTGGGACTTTACAATTACTCCTTATTACCTTGGTGGTTGGCTAGAACCACCTACAAGCCAAAATTGCCAAGATCTTCCAAAAGACCTTCAAGGTGCTCCTGTACCAAGCACAATGGAGAAGATCAAAAGAGAGATTATGCTCAATAACCTAAGAATTATTATTGATTAAAATAACCTAGATTAAACCATGTGACCTGGATGAATATTACAAATGAACGTGCATGCTTATATAAGCAATGCACAAGCAAACCCTACATGCAGATTTGACAAGATAGAGACAAGTTTTCTAATCTCATGCAATGAGATAACTTGTCCTAAATTTAGTCCAATATAATAATAAGAATCAAATTAAATATTAAACATCAACTCTTAATTTTATCTTAAGTGAACTAAAGTAAAAAAGCCTCTAATAATTAATTGATGATTAATTAATTATCAGATAATGACTTATTTACTCCAACACCCCCCCTTAAGATCAAATTAGGGAGAAACTAAAAAACTAATAGAGGAAGATAAAATGAATTCATAATGGGTCCTAGCTACAATGCTGATGACGTACTCATGAACAAGCAACTGAAATCTCTCATAACTGGAGAAAAGGAGAAAACTACATGGGAAAAACTCCTCTCCAAAAGAGAGAAAAAAAATGATTGTACAAGTGAAAGAAGGATAAGAGGACTCAATGTGACCCCCCAAGGAATACTTATATCATGATATTACAATAGATTTCCCCTTGATAGGAGAGATAAAAAGAATATATGAATCCCCCCATAATAAAAGAGCTCCCATGCCAATGATGAACGCCTGAAGATAGAATATGATCTACTGCATGCAAACAACATTTCTCCCCTTAAGAAGAAATAGATGCACTAGTGATTGGAGAAGCCAATCCAAAGAGATGGATGAGTCTGGAATCCAAATCTAGATGATGTGTGCCTTTGAGAACTGGTCACATCCACATGTCAAAAAGTGATAATGTCGATCCAGAATCCTATGAAGACTAATATAGAACAAGCTACAAAGGTGATGAAGATGGTGGGCCGACAACGTTGATGTGGCTATCAACAAAGAGGAGCTGAATGTCCTCAAATTAATCATCTAGATATACAATATAGGATTCTACAAACAAGGATTATTTTTCTACGAGATTTGAATCCCAAGTAGCTATGTCGGGAAGATGTATGATGTCCCGCTGCACTAAATCAATATGGGCCAAAGATGTGGTGATGCCAAGCTGATCAAGAAAAATAGAAGTTGATGTGATCTCAATCTGAAGAGTGGGAACATGAAGACAAATATTTGAACCATCAGAACATGAAAGACCTGTGATATACTCAATCTCCTCTAAAGTATCGTCATCAAAAAGTATGCAATCTACATCTGCAAGAGGGATGAGACAATCTACATCAGGATCCTCTGGGTATGGAGAGATATGAGGGTCTCCATGGATCTCCCAAATATGTGTCCAAAGTATGTGGGGACATTCAATGTCTGATATAACATACATAGTGTCAAGATCAACACTAGAACATATAACCCCTACAATATGATCTTTGATGATGCCCCAGGTTGATAAACTCCCATGTGTGTCTAGTATAGGTACAAGTCAATATAGATAAGGAAAAATATTACACCACTTGAGATGTGTCAGGATGTCATTTTTCCAAGACTCATAGTTATCCTTATCCAAGTTGATCACAAAAGGATGAACACAAAAACCCATGATATGAGCACTCAAATGAAAAAATCAAAGACAAATGATCTTAGTATTGAGAAAGCATATCAAATGATGTCATCTCACACAAATAGATCCTCTCCAAAGTGTCAAGACGTCCAATTAAGTAAGCAAAGTGTGAAAACACAAAATAATAAATAAAATGTACTTGGGGTGGATTTTGGAGAAATTACATGAATAGATTTGAAGAGCGAGCTAAAATACCTTTTCAACGCCAGTTGAATTGTGAAAATTGGAGATACATGAAAAACGTTACAAGCTTGGAAGCACAAAATGAAGATCTAACTTTGATTGAGAATAACATGAACCAACAGAAAAATCCGATAATGAAACCTACACCATTGGAAATTTCGTAGAACCATCTTTCAGACGATATCTTGTTTGCTCGATTTCAACACCGTATGCCCAAGTTATGCCAAAAAGAAAAAAAAATGCTCCTTTATGGAAAAGTAGGGATAGTAGGGGGCTAGGAGGGCTTGTTCATACAGTGATGTTGAAACATGATGTCATGTTGATGTCATCAATCATCGAGTTTAAAATTGATGGCTTGATGCCCATCATTGCTAAAAAATCCCTTCGCCTGAAAAATTTGACAGTTGTTGGGTTTTCTACCCTATTGCCGAAATATTTTGGGAATCTGAAAAGATTTTGTTGTTGTTTGTGCAGTCTATCAGGATTTTCGTACTCACCAAATTTTCTTGTTTTCACCACCCGATCTCCTTTTTTAGGTTGGTATGTTTTGCAATCGTTGAGCTACTTTTGAAGATGTTCACGGTGAATAGGTCGGTCGAGCTTGTGGGGGTCGTCAAGCAGCTGATAATGGTCATTGGTGGCCCTTGGAAAGGACACTACCTATTTTAAGTCTAGTACGGATTGCAATGTGCAGGTCTATACAGACCTTTTGATATTTTATTTTTATTTTAATTTTTAATTTTTTGAGTTTTGCTTCTTTTTTTCGTAAAATTTTTATTTTATTTTTAATTTACAAGAAAAATATTAAAAAACTTAAATCTATGGTAAAATTTTAAAAACCAAAATAATAAACCCTATACCTACTATGCACAAAAATCAAGGATTTGTACGGATCTACGTGCCTCTTAAAAAAATTGTCTTTCATTACAACTACTCGGATTTGAGCAAAACAATAGGCTATATTAAGGTTTTCAACCTTTTTGAATTCAATGGTGAGGTTGATTTTGCTGGTGCACCAAAAAAAAAAAAAAAGCTCAAGGCCAAATCTCTTCAAAAATTGAATAGGGGGTTGCAGATCTAGGCTCTAATACCATGTTGGATTTGATTGATTCAATCCACAACTCCCATGAAACGCCTGAAAGCAATTACCTATCACAATGGAGAAGATCAAAAGCGAGATTATGCTCAATAACCTGAGAATTATTATTGATGCAAATAAGTTGGACGAATATTACAAATTGTGAACGCTTTAGCCTAGACTTGTTCAAACATGGACAAACAAACAAACATTTAGTCCTCAAACAAATTTAAACCAAACGTTCCCTATGAAATTCATTCAAGCATAAAAACAAGAAAACAACATAAAATATCAAATAAAAGCTAATGAAATCTCATTCAAATGCTCAAACCAACATCCCATAGGGGAATTGGTGCTTCTTTGATATGGAAAGAAGCCCTTTCCCAATTCCTTGATAATCTTGATGATAATATGATATTATTGATGCAAAATTCCAATAACCTTGTTATGGATGATGAACTTCTATACTAAATTGGATGATAATATGGGCGATTGTAGATAATGAGCTTGCATAAACTTGTGTTTTCAAAAATGCCTAAGATTGTGGATCCGAATACAATAGAGAAGGTCTTTATTTATAATGAAGAAGGTTGGAAGGATGAAGAATAGGATGAATGTGGGATTAAATAAGGGACCAATGGCACTGTGCCACTTGTCAACATGCTAATGAAGGAGAGTGGAGCACATTTTGAACAATGTGCATGTTAAATGCATGTAGGTGAAATTTGAATTTGAAGATGTGACTTGTGTAAAAGGGGATGTAAGAGGAATTAATGCCAAGTTGGCTCAATGAGAGGACATGTAAGAGCCTTTAATGCCAAGTTGGAGGACAAAATTCCTTTGGGAGGGAGAATTCAAATAAGTGGAATATTCCAATAATATGTCATATCTGAATGAAAATGGGCTAATTAATAAATTAAATAAATTTATTTACATGTGCAACTTTCAAAAGCTAGAGGAATGGAGGATTAGTGTTAGGAGCTAATTAATCTAAGATTAATTAACTTAGAGGAGATTAGTTTGATTGTGATTTGATTTTGTATACATCTAAAAATGGTCACATTTAATCAAGCCTGTTAATTAATTAAATATGAATTATTTAATTAAATCTTCTAAAGTCATCTACATATAAATAAATTTAGTTATTTATTTATATCGTTCACTTTCTAATTCTTCTAATTTAATTAAATAAATAATTTTATTTAATTATTACCATTTTTCATCTTCCTCTTAATTAATTAAATAAATTTCATAATTTATTTATATTAATTATCATGTTATTTTATGTTTGAGTTTTTAAATTCAAATAAAGGAATATTCTTCTAAACTCATTCTCCACTCTAGATTTAATTAAATATTATAATTTCCTCACTTCACACATAATTAAATATTTTAAATATTTAATTAACTTCATTTTTCATCTCTCACAAATAATTAAATATTAATTATTTAATTATGGAAGCTTCTAAAATCCTTGTCACATATAATTAAATTAATTAATTATTTTATTATAGGATTTATCCTCAACTACCAACTAACTCCTCATAATTGAAATGCACAAATGGAAATTTTCTTTCATTTTTGAATGGAGAAGGTTGTGTAGGAGGAAACATTTCCCATTTTTCTCTCTAGCTTCCATATTTCTCTCAACCTCTAAAATATTTCATTGTTCATCTGGACAGGCTTGATTTCAACCATCAATCTTTGCCAACTAGACTTTTGCCTCCAAAAATCTATAAATACAGTCTCCTTGTGAGTTGAAAAGGATCCTATATTTGGTGAATTTAGTGTGGTTACTATAGTTGTATTTTATCCAGCATTTAGCAATCTTGTTTTCTTAAGCATAGAATTTGTTCTTCATAGCATTTTAACTTCATATTTTAGCTTAATCATGTGTCATAATCATTTAGCAATAGACATGCATGTTGCATAATCTCATTCTCTAAGTTGTCATTCTACCAAGTTGCTGCTTACACCAACTAAGAGCCAGCAACTTACATCAAATCCTTGGAGATAGAGGATAATGGGATGTTTTTGAAGGAGCTATTGTTTTAAGTTTGTTTTATCTTTAAATTAGTTTCCTTTGATATAATCTCCCATTGGTTTGTTTGTTTATCTTTTTAATTAGCTCACATATCCACACACACATTTTTGGCGCCTACCGTGGGGCCTTTGCCCCGTTTTTTATTTTTTTATTGCAGGTTTTGTGATAGGTTACGGACTGGACTCACAGTTTAGCACATACGAGATGCATTTTAGCACATCCTTGAAGGTATTTAATGCATACGAGGACTATTTCAGCGTTTTAACACTTTGTTTTAATGCATATCCTTGTTCTTTTAGTGCATTTACGATATGTTTTAGCACATATC
The DNA here is from genome assembly GCA_007115665.2 of Sequoiadendron giganteum. NCBI lineage: Eukaryota > Viridiplantae > Streptophyta > Pinopsida > Cupressales > Cupressaceae > Sequoiadendron > Sequoiadendron giganteum. The sequence continues at coordinate 70,770,529 of CM021107.1, forward strand.
TGAATTTCTTTTAGCACATTTATGCTCTATTATAGCGCATTTATGTGTTCTTTTAGTGGATACAAGGAACTGTAAATTTTAATCCTGATTCTGACGCGTCCACGGACAAAGATTTTTACTTTTTGCGTAAGGTTAAAATGAAGCAATCCTACGGTAGACATTTAAATCTAAAATTAACCAATCCTAGGGTAGTCACCAAAAAATATATTTATTTTGGTTAAAATGAATCACATGCTTGTTGTGAAGCAACATCTTCACTTAGTTTAGCAAATTTTCATTTGGGATTAAAACTGAACAAAATTGTTTGTTGTGATTGTCAGGTGATAGGCCTATGCTCTCCCCTTAACTGGGTGATCAAAATGCTAGACTCATCTTTTTATTTAATTTATTTCATGCTTTATTAAATCTTTTAGAAGGCCTGCTCTTGTGGGAAAAAGTACTCACCCAAGAGGAACGACCTAAGTGGGAACACCTAAAGCCAAGGATTCCAATCCACTCTAAACAAAAGTGGGTTGTTGATGAAATTCCAACTCGACAGTAGTGTGCAAGATAACCATCCCCAAAGCCCTTTTTTTAAAGGTTGGGAGGTCTCTTGAGGGAGTATATCATTAACCGCACTGAATGGAAACACTTATTACAAACCTCAATATAGAAGCCAACCGTGTCAGTTTTTGAACATCCTAATAATCATAGTGCAAGGGAGGGAATAATCTACCCCCAAGACACTCACCATATAATTACCATGGATTTTTTTCTCAAGGGATCAAGAAATATAACTTTGAGTACACACCTAGAAAAGACAAAAACACGAGTGCCCTCTAGGGGGTGACATAGTTGTGTGAGTCGACGCAATTCTAAGATGTGGGTCGTGTTTATTATGATGAAATTTTTGACAAATAAGAGTGATTTTGTCTGAAGTGCTTATTTTTTTCAATACCCATGGAAATCTCAAAGAACATACACTCATTGTTAGATTTTAGGACTTTACAAACAATTGTTTTCTACTGTATGTCATGTTTTTCAAAGATTAAATTAGATAAAGATCATCCAAATCAAAAAACAGTCAAAACACGTTTGTCTCAATGCATTGACTGGATATTTTAGCACATCCCTTCTCTATTCTAGCACATCTTTGCTTTGTTTTAGTGCATCCCTACTCTATTTCAGTGCATTTATGCTCTGTTTTAGTGCATCTATGCTCTATTTTAGTGCATTTATGCTCTGTTATAAAGCATGTGTGCTTTGTTTCAATGCATCCATACAATATTCCAACGCATTGGTTTGATATTTTAGCGCATTTGCTAAAAAATTTAGCGCATCCATTGTTCACAGACTATCTAGCATTTGTATTTTGTATCAAAAGAGTTTTCAGACACAATCTGCTATTTATTCTGGTCTTTTTCTATGCTTATGGTCTAGAAATCTGCAACCTTTGTTAGGAAATCCTTTGAGAAAAGGATCAAGAAACCAGAAAGTTCCCTTAGTTATAAGAAGCTATTGAAAAGGAGAATATTTTTATACCAAAGTTAGAAAGTTTTGCTTGAGCATCGAACTTTGATCCATCGATATCACGACTTTTCTAGGGGTTTTACTAATGATTTTTCTTTAGAACCATTATCTTCACGAGATTTCTTTCAACGAATAGCTCTTTTGCAGAGGCATAATCACAGTCAGCCCATTCATCCCTCTTTCATCCCACAACTTGCAATTCATTAATCCAATCATCCTAATCAAGTATTGCAATAGAGAACTTAGAAGCATTAGGCATTTACAAAAATTCTTATTTTTCTCCAACTAAAATCAAAACATCGCAAAGTGCAACATCATCTCCATTTCCGATTTCTAGTTTGATTCCCATAACAAGATTATCATCCTTTCAACCAGGGAATCACGAGCTACAAATTAGAAAAAATTATTTAGTCAGATCAATAGAATCCTCATTCTATTTTGACTAAGATATCCAACAAATTGCACTCTTCCATTTGTGATCAAAGTTAGTAAAAATTTGGTATAAGCTTATGCCTATTGTCACAAGATCTTGAAAACATATAGAAGAAGATGAAAGGGAAAATCCACTTTGCAATATGGGTTCAATAGGGAAGAAAATCCTTTTCACAAGTTTCGCATAGGAAATCATTCAAATAATGATGAAATAATTGAGGAGTTACTTCAAGAAGCTGAACAGGATCCACAATTTCATACTCTCTTGAACAAGATTTTAGAATGAAACAAAGAAAGATACTTCATTTTGTTAGCAAACCAAGAAGCTAAACTACCCTCTAATTTTGACACGAAAAAGATTAGGGAGGATCCTGAAACCCCCTTAAATGATTTTGGTGCTCTTACTCAATAGATAAGAGCATTACAAGAGAAAATTAAAGAAATACAAGGGGGTGCAACCAAGAAATATGTTTTGGAAGATATTTGCCCATATCCCTTTGACAAGAATCTCAACATGATTCCTTTTCCAAAGCATTGTGAGATCCCAAAATTTGACAGATACAATGGGAAAATGGATCCCATTGATCATGTGAGATATTTTTGAAATATGAGCTTGGAGTTTTCTCATTAAGATACATACCTAATGCATTTGTTTCCATGAAGTATAGGTGGAAAATCTATGGAGTGGCTTTCCAAAATCACTCCCCCCATCAAAAAATTTGAGGAGCTAATCAATAAATTCATATCTCAATACTCCTACAATATACAACATCAGATAACCATGCTTGATTTGTGCAAAACGAAGCAAAATACTGGGGAACCCTTCATCATGTTCTTGCAAAGTTGGAGAAGGTTATTTGAAAGATATTCTTGTCCTGTTCCTGAAAAGGAAAAGATGGAAATATTTATTGACAGTCTAAATCAAGAGATGAGTTATAGGCTCAATCTTCATTGTCCTAATTCATTCAAGAAATTGATTGAAAACGCGATCACCATTGAAGGAGCCTTGGTCAAGCGAGGAGTCATAAAGCTTGAAAATATGGTCCAAATTCATATAACAACAACAACAACAAGAATAAATCACAATTCTGGACTAGAAATAAGAATATTGTAAATGATGGGGTGGTAGATGCTAACAACGTGAATGCAAAGCCAACCATTCTCAATGTATCAGGTGTCCAACGCAATAATAACAATCCTGTAAATTCCACTAACCAAGGCAATAATAATTCCAATCAGGGAAATAATGCCAACCAAGGAAATATGGCCAATAATCATGGTAATAATCTCAACTATAATCAAAATTCAAATCCACCTAGATCATAGTTTTTCTCGAATTGGCGGATTTTTACTCCCTTGGGCCAATCTCTTGAATCAATCCTCAAAGCGCTGTTGATTCAAAACACCATCACATTGCCACCGTAGAGAGATTATGATCCATGAGTTAAACCACCATCATGGAATGACTCGTACTATTGTGATTATCATAGATGTAAAGGTCATAGGATGAATAATTGCCAAGGGTTGAAGAATTTGGTACAGGATTTGATTAATAACCACACCATAATGGTTGAGGGACATAATGCCAATGAATATCATCATACATTCAAGGAACCTCTCCCCAATTATCAAAAATGGGAGTCTTCGGGTAACGCAAAAATGTGAATCATGTCTATGACACCACCATCAATCATATCTACACTGACGACCAGCAATTCAACGTCATCAAATTCAAAGGAAGGAAAGAATATTGAGAGTTCAATGCAACAAGGGGACAGGCCAAAATTATTCTTAAAGGAAGTTCATCTAAGTCAATTATTCCCCCTCCAAGCCAGTACAATTTAGTCGATCAACTATAGAAAACATCAGCTCAAATTTCTATTTTGGAGCTTCCTAAAATATTGCCAGCACACAGGGACATTCTAGAAAAGGCTCTCATTGACACAACTGTATCTCCTAATTTAGATATCGATAGATTTCAAGCCATGGTGGGACACTTGTCCTCACCCACATGCCTATCCTTTTCTGAGAAGGATGATTCCTCCATGACCCATCCCCATAATTCATCACTTTATCTAGAGGTCATGGTTCATAAAACCCAAATCAGGCATGTTTTAATAGATGGTGGAGTTGGACTAAACATTTGTATTTTAAAATTGGTTCTTTCTTTAGGATATTCAGAAGAGTCTATTGATCCAAGAATAAAAATTACAATCAAATAATATGATGATGAGGAACGAGCTTCCAAGGGCCTCATCATGTTACCTATCAGAGTGGGACCTATTGTGAATAATACTTTTTTCAGGTTCTAGATCAAGACTTATCCTATTACATAATTTTGGGTCGCCCATGGATCCATGACATGCAAGCGGTTCTATCAACTTATCATCAATGTCTAAAATTTTCATATGACGGAAAGAGATAACCATACCAGCGGAACATAATAGCAGTCAGATTTGTTCTAACCTTAGAGAAAATCAGGACACCTTTGTCCCGCATAATAAAGAGTCTTTAGCCATTTCTACTTCTAAACATAGTGATCAAACAAGGGAATTGATAAAGAATTTTGGCACGAAGCTATAATTAAAGGATAATGAGGTGGGAGAATATTCACTATGTCTCTCTAACCTACCTATTTCTCCAAGGTCGCATGGGCAACCTACAGCATCCTCACAACAATCTGCAGTGGCTTCCACATCAGGGTCACAAAATTCAGTCCCCATCACCATGTTTGATGGTAAATTCATCAAGGCTAACACTCAATAAACTGAAGAGGATAGAGTTATTCTCAATTGGCTCTATAAAGATGAAGATGAATCTATCTAGCATGTCAAGTTACCTACTAAGCAATATGGAAAGGGTTCTACAATAATGCAACGAATGGGTTATGAAGGAAATGGCCCCATAGGCAAGAGAAAAGAAGGAATTGTTGAACCTATCCAACTGAAAACCACACATCCAAAAGATAAAACCGAACTTGGATATATGGTGAAGATGCAAAAGAAGCAGTCCAAAATAAATCCAATGAAGAGATAGTTGAGACAATTCTAAGATTGCAGGAGAATTATGACACTAATTCCAATGAGTATGAATGGGATACCATTTATAATGATGAATTATAGAGAGACAAATAGGTGGATGTTATACAAAAATATACACCCATGCTCACACAAGGGGAAAGTTCAAGCCCTCCACTTACAACGTACTTCAAAGCGACCATGGCTCAAGTGATGATGATTTGATTCAAAGTGAGATGGATAATCAATATGAGGATACCATCATAGATCTTCCCCATAGCGAGAATCATACCTGTGTCATGACCTTAACATCCAATGACCTTACCCAACCTAACAATCCACTACCCTTGGTCCATCCCGAGCTCATTGATTGGGAACAAACTGAACCAATTGATATCCCAACCTTCCCCGATGACGAAACCATTGTAAATTATCTTTGTTCATCCAACCCAGAAATAGGTTCTACCAGTGAATTGTAGGATCAAAATCTCAGTCAAGAGAGTGCCAAGTTTTTCAGCTACAAAATTAACAATATAAAAGATATATCTAATGGTGAAAAGCTAAAAAAGGTAGCTGCAAAATTAACAATATAAAAGATAGATCTAATGGTGAAAAGCTAAAAAAGGTAGGATTAGATCATGAAAAGAGAAAAATAAAGAGTGTATCTAACGGTGAAAACCTTTCAAAGGCACTAGAAGATGGGAAACTTGACACTCTTTCTGAGCACTATCAGGAAAGATCTTCTATTTTGATAGAACCAATAGAAGCAATCAATATAGGCACTATGGAACAGCCGAAAGTCCTGCAACTTGTTGCATCATTGACAAAGGAAGAAGTCCCAAAATTCATAGAATTCCTAAAGGATAATCAAATCAATTTTGCATGGTCATATTTAGATATGCTTGGATTATATCCAAATCTTACAATGCACCATTTTTCCATCATGCCAGGGGCAAAACCTGTGAAACAAAAACTTAGAAAGATGCACCCACATGTTGCATTACTAGTCAAAAAGGAATTAAAGAAATTGTTGGATATAGGATTCATTCGATCTATCAACTATGCATAATGGATCTCCAACATCGTACCTGTGTCAAAGCTAGATGGATGAATTAGAATCTGCACAAATTTTAGGGATTTAAATAAGGCATGTCCAAAATATGATTTCCCTCTACCAAACATAGACACAATTGTGGATTTGACAGCTGGGCACGCTATGTATTCATTAATGGATGGATTTTCAAGATATAACCAGATCAATATTGCACCTGAAGATCAAGATAAGATTGCATTCACATGTCCCTAGGGTACATATTGTTGGAATGTAATGCTATTCAGACTCAAAAATGCAGGAGCAACATATCAATGAGCAATGACTATAATTTTTCATGACATGATGCACACATTCATGGAGGATTATGTAGATGATCTCTTAGAAAAATCAAACACAAGAGAGGGAAATTTAGATATATTATCAAATATTTTTGTCAAAATGGAAAAATTTAAGGTCAGACTCGATCCCAAGAAATGTGTCTTTGGGGTAAAATCTGGAAATCTCCTAGGTTATATTGTATCAGAAAAAGGAGTTGAAGTGGATCCAGCAAAGGGTCAAGCCATCCTAGAGATGCCACCACCAAAGAACATCAGTCAACTACGGTCATTATAAAGATGACTACAATCCATTAGGAGATTCATCACATAGCTGGTAGACAATATTTTCCCATTCACGCATCTTTTGCATAAAAATGTCCCGTTCAAATGGGAAGACAAGTGTGAAGCAACATTCAATCATATCAAGCATTATTTAATGAGCCCACCAATATTGATTCCACCAGTACGAGGTGAACCACTCATACTATATATTTTTGCCACAGAAGTATCCTTAGGGGCATTATTGGCACAAGAGGATAGAACGGGAAAAGAGCGAGCAATATATTATATCAGCAGAACATTGACAAGCCATGAGCTAAATTACACTTTCATTGAAAAGTCTTGTTTGGCAGTAGTGTAAATGATTCTCAAAATTTGTGACACTATATGTTAGCTCATATAGTCAAACTTGTGGCTAAGATTGATCCTTTAAAGTATCTTTTGCGCAAGGCAACCTTAACTGGCAGGTTAGCTAAATGGGTAATGATCCTAAGTGAGTTTGAAATTCACTATGTGGACCAAAAGGAAATCAAAGGGAAGGTAATAGTGGATCAGTTAGCAGAGGCGCCTTTACAAGAAGACCATCCAATGCACATATAATTTCCTGATGCAGATGTGTTCACAGCAACTACCAAGCAATCATGGACACTTTATTTTGATGGGTCCTATACACAACATGGATTGGGGGCAGGAATTATTTTTGTCACGCCTCAGGTACATACCATTCCAAAGTCTTATCGGTTGATGTTTCCTTGAAAAAATGACATAGCTGAGTATGAAGCATTGTTAATTGGAATGAGAATTGCATTGGATTGGAGAATCACAGAGCTGTAAGTTTTTAGAGATTCACAACTTGTCATAAATCAAATAAATGATGAATATCAGACTTAATATGATAATTTAATGTCTTACAAAAATATGGTGGATGATTTCAAGAAGTATTTTGTTGAGATCAAGTTCATGCAAATTCTATGGATCGACAACAAATTTGTAGATGTCATGGCTACAATTGCATCACTACTACAATTATCAGATAATCAAGCCCGATATGAATTCTTGGTGGAAAAAGTATTTTCTCCTGCCTATGATAATCCTGAAACCCAAATTATTTGTCACCTGACTGGTTCTGATTCTCCCTTATACGAAAAAATTTATGCCTATCTAAAAGATACTATCTTACCCCCGAATTTGTCTCGGAATCAAAAAAGAAATTTCATATGCCAATCTTCTCGCTATACCCTAATTGTTGACACCTTATACTGACGTGGTCTTGATGGTACCCTCCTTAGATGTCTCAAATGTGATGAATCTGAAAAGGCTTTACAAGAGGTTCATGGTGGTATTTGTGGGACTCATTCAAGTGTACTAACCTTGGCCAAGAATCTTGTTAGAATGGGTTACTATTGACCAACCGTGGAAAAGTAATCCTTCATCTTTGTGAAGAAATATCTGAAATGTCAAACTCATGAAAATCTCATTCATGCTCTTGCTCAAGAACTACAACCCATCACTACAACATGGCCTTTCACTTAGTGGGGACTAGATCAGGTTGTCAAGATACACCCATCATCATCAAATGGACACAAGTTCATTATCGCGACCACTGAGTGTACTTTACTAAGTGGATTGAAGTTGTTCCATTAACAACAGTCACCAGAAAAAAAAAAATCATCTTTTATTCTGGATTTATCATATGTCAGTATGGCATTCCCAGTTCCATTATCACGAATAATGGAAGACCCTTTAAGAATCAAGATGTTGATGAACTTTGTGAAAGATTTCACATCCAACATAGGTTCTCTATGCCTTATTATCCATAGGGAAATGGCTAGGCAGAAGCTTCAAACAAAATAATTCTAAAGATCCTAAAGAAAACAGTGAATGACATCGGTCATGATTGGTATGTCTAGTTAACTCTAGCTTTATGGGCATACAAAACCAGCATTTGCACGCCAACAAGTTCCACCCCATATACCTTGCTCTATGGAGAAGCAATTTTTCCATTGGAAGTTGAGATTCCCTCGCTTCAAGTCTCACTAAAGGGACTTATAACCAATGAGGATTACAGAGTTTCAAGACTGAAAGAACTAGAGCTACTTGATGAGAGATGACAAAGTGCAACCAATCACTTGAAGGGTTATCAACAAGTTATGTCTCGTAGCTACAATCATAGAGTCAGACCACGAATATTTCAAGTGGGTGACTTGGTCCTGAAGGAGAATCCCTGCAACCAACAAGATCGAGAAAAGAAAGGAAAGTTTGAACCCAATTGGTTGGGTTTTTTCATCATCATTATAGCATATGGTTCGAGGGCATATCATTTATCTACGCCAGAAGGAGATCTACTTGAAGATCCAACCAACAACATCCATTTGAAAAAGTTCTATATTTGAAAAATACCAAAAATAATACAAAAAGTCGTGAAAAATTCATACAAATCAAAAAATGTCCTGAAAAAATTGTCATCAGGCTGAAAACCTGACAAACAGGCATCCTTTTGATATACAAAAAATACAAAATACAAAATAAAATACAAAAAAAAGAAAAGAAAAAGAAAATACAAAAAAAGAGAAAAATACAAAAAAGTGAAAAATCAAAAAAATTGTTACCTTGATGAAAACCTAGCAAACGGGCGTTTTGGTAACAACAAAAAAATAAAAAAGTCTAAAAAAGTGCAATAAAAATAAATGGTGAAAACCTGGCAAACAGGCATTGTTTGTGATTTAGTGGGCTCTTCCATCTATTAGGTTATGTTCTGCATTGCTCATAGCCATTTTTATCAACATCAAATCCATTCCTGGCCATCATATATGCATCGTGCGTCCAACATTTCCTTGAAATGACAAGGATTTCATCATGGCTTGATAATCATTGTTTAGCAGTAGGTTGTGTCTTATCAAGAGTCAAAGTACAAGCTCATTGGGGGCAATCAGCTTTTGAACCTTTTGGCAGATAAATGGTAACATGAGTCAAGTATCAAAATATCAGATCAACAATCTAATATCCAATCAAGTCTAGTCAAAACAGTTGTGAGACATGAAATTGAAACAAAACTGGATAATCTTAATTTGAGTAAAATGAATGAAAAACTTAAAGCATAAGTTGAACTGTTCTTTTGAAATTTGATGACATCATATCTCTAGAGTGATTCAATGATGTACTGAAATAGAATCGCAAGGAAGGAATATGATTTTTCTTTGATTGTTGTTTGTAAGTTAATCATTATTACAATGCAAATTTGTCGCGAGACATGACTTACAAAAGTATCATTGATGAAATTTTAGGATTTGCATAGGAAAATGATTAACTTTTATTTGTTTACACAAGCAATAAGTCATCTTGGTTCAATTATACCTCGATGCTTGTATTAACTTGCTATATCAAATACCATGAAAGTTGTACTCGGGTCATCATTGGTGCAAATATCCCCTTTGATGCTTGTACTAAATTTCAACATATCAAAAGGCTCAATGATGAAAATCAAGCACAAAATTGGTTCGCAAAATGGCAACAGTGAGTGGTTCATTTGGCATTTTTAAGACTGCATGATTCATATAGATTTCATTCATTTGGCGGTTGTATAATAGATTTTTGGAGGGTAGCAAAGATACATATCTCTTTTGAAATGAAGATTGAGTATACTTGGACATTAGCAAAATCATTGTTTTTCATCTTCATATCATCATTCGTTATCATATCATTTTCATATCATTTTCATGTCATTTTATCATTCATTTCATTTGCATCTCATTTCATTTTTATTTTCATTTTCAACAATTATTTGCATATTTGCTTTCATTTTTATTCATATCATTATCATCATTAGTGGCATTATCATTTTCATCCTCATATCATTATCATTATTAGTTTCATATCATTTTCACTTCATTTTTGCATTATCAATTTGCATAATCATTGACATATTATCATTTTCCATATCATAGTATTTAACATTTTCCATATTAGTCTCATGTCATTTTTACATCTTTGCATATCAGTTCATTACCATTATCATTTTTACCAATATATTCATATCATTTAGGATTCATTTTTACGTCATTCATCATCCATTTTTCATATTTCATACCATGTTCATTATCATTATTATTTTTCATTCTCTTATTGTCATATTATTTTATCACATCATTCATGTTACTCTTATCATTTCATCATCATATTATCATATCATATCATACATTTTCACATTTGCATATCATCATTTTATATTAACTAATCATTTCATATCAATTTTTCACATCATTTTTATCATCTCATCATTTCATATCATGTTCATTTTCATTATCATGATTGCATATCATATTAATTTCATCCATATCATATTTTCACATCATTTTATCATTCATTCATTATCATTACCATGGCATTTTCATTATCATTTTCCTTTTGCCTTTAACAGGTCCATATCATTGTGTCATTGGCATAAAAAATAAAATGCATTCATTGCATCCATTTTCATCATTTTGCATTCATAATCAATAAACCATACATCATAAAACAACATTTACATTTTATTTGCATAATCCATCACAATAAATGTTTTGCATATTCATCATATCAAATTCATTCATCATTCCATTTGCATATTCATCAAATCATAGAGCATATAAAAAATTCATAAAACCTCATCATCATTATTCATATCATGTGCATAAATCATCATGCCATCATGTAAAGAGTATCATCCATAAACATGCATAATCATAAGCAACATGACATATAGAAGTAAAAATGCATACATGAACATCCATCATAGCATATAATCAAAGACACATGCATATCAAAATCATCGATGCATATCATATAAATCTCATTAAAATAAATGTCCAAGGGTACAATGATATCAAATGTCTAAAGGAGATACATAAAAAAGTGACAAAAATGGTGTATACAATATCATCACTGGGGAGCATTTGTGTGAGGGCCATGATTGCTGCTACCATCGGAGGTAGTGGGTCTCAATGAATCTTTTCCATTTGTTCCCCCTATATCTCATCTGACAAGCTAACCCACACTCTTGTTAGCACTCCTGGAATGTGTGCAAGAGTGGGCGCAATATCTAGTGTTTGATTGTGTGTAGGATACCCTCTACTCAAGAGTCACTATCTTGTGATATCTCTACCAGTAGAACTCACACTCTTTGGTAGTCTCCAGTCCCTCTATGACAACCTCTCCAATAGAAGTACCCTGCACTGACCTCAGCAGCCTCTCTACTATCCCCTCCACCTGTAGGCACCGTTGTCTGAAGATCTTGTACTTGTGTCTGCAAGGTATCAATCTGTCCATGTTGCTCTCATGATGGCACCTTGATAGTGATATATGAAGGGCCTACAGCCGGCTGCTCCACCACTCTAACTGTCTTGGGCCTAGTACTGAATGGGACATCAAAGAAAAATCTTTGCCCACCACCCCCTATCACCCCCATCATCATCGTCATCATTGCTATCCTCATCCCCCTCATCAATATCCATAGCAACACCGCAACCCACATCCTCTCCTCCTCCTCCAACGGGTTGCTCTACCTGTGCCCCTGCCTATGCTCCTACCTCTGCTATTCCCATGGTTGCCTTTGTGCCCTCAATAGTGTTGGACAATCTAACAGTGGGGCAGGCTCATCTAGACTAGTCATCCTAGGGAAAAGATGTGTATAGAAGTATGTAGCATACTCCTCGGTCATACATGCATTTGTAACATCTGGATGATAATCCCAAAACTCCAGTTGTAATCTAGTAAACTCTACCCCAGCTGCCTCATAGGGGATAAAGGGACCCCACTCTACAACATCCTCCCGACATCTAGCATAATGGGCCACACCTTGTGGCATCATCTGCACTTGGCCAAACTATCTAAGCACTTGCATTACCAAAAATTTGTCAATGATAAAAGGGATGCGGCCAATCAAATATCTCATCATGCCGCAATACGGAAGCTCAATTTCATCAAAATCCCAGGCCTCATAGTCAATGTACGGCCCCCATATGACTGTGTCCATATCATCCAACACCCTCCTTCAATACTCTAACTTTCCCAACTTAGGCTGGACAAGTGGACATGTGTAAGCATGAACATAAGGGCGGTCGATGGGATGATCTCTCCTTGTAAAGGGGTGAATGATGGCGATATGCTCCCACACCCAAATCTGAAGAAATGTAACCATAAAATATATACTCTTCCCATCAGTATATACCACCTAATGGAGATCATGGTATAGATGGGAAAACATACAAGAACCCCATGCATATTTAGTCTGATGGAGGATCATGTCCCCCAATATCCGACCCCAACCCACCTATAGTCCCTTCGACCTACGGTTGGGACATAAGAACCACCAATAAAACGTGCCAAAACTGAGGGAAGGGTAGCATAACCCTAAATCATCTCCCTCCAAGGGATCTCATAGCCAAAAATGTGGGGGTCCTCAAACACTCGTCTCAAGGAATTTCAAGGCATTTGTCCCCCCAATCTCCTTATGGTCATAGACCACAATCTCACCGACTATCGGGATGCCTAGAATCCTGTAGACATCCTCAGGTATCACCGTGATCTCTTTAATAGGCAAGTGAAAAGTATTATGCTCACTATGCCATCTCTCAGCTAAAGCACTCAATAGTGCCATATTGACCCTATATTGTGGGATCCTCAAAAGAAAACCCAAACCACATCTGGAAATCACCCCAACCTTTGATTGGGTCAGTTTGGGAATCATATCCCAAGTGTGAGGAAACCTCTCTCTGATCTGGAGGATTTTAAAATACTCCTATAACATCATTTCCATATCAATCAATCAGGTCATCAGAAAGGAGAATCAATCAATCAAGAAATCAAACAATCATGTCAAATCATATCAGGCAAGCGAATCATATCAATCATTACTATTTCTTTTTCATTTTGGAAAGAAAATTTATCATAAACAATATCAATCATTACTATTTGTTTTTCATCCAACGTGAAAGAAAATTTATTAGAATCATTGAAATCAACATCAACATCAGCAACATATCAAACTATCATTACTATTTGTTCTTCGAGCAGGAAGACAAATTTATCACTTTACTATTTTTTTTTCATCAAGCATGAAGACAAATTTAACAACCAATTATCTCACAGCATCATCTTTACTATTTATTTTTCATCCAACATGAAATAAAATTTATCAGAATCAACATCATTTTACTATTTGTTTTCAAAACACGAGAGAAAATTTATCATATCATCAAATTCAAGTCAATCTATCCTTGATGCTACTCAAATTCATCAAATCAGTTGTCTAATATATAGCAACAAACATCAAGAAATCATCAATTGATCTTCAAACGATCAAAACTAACAAAATTTCATGGATGCGCTAAAACAGACTATCTATACACTAAATTAGAAAATGTGCTACTTTATCCATGAATGCACTAAAACAGAGGCTCAAATCCCTAAACTATCGTATGTGCTACTCTATCAAGGAAATTCCCTAGACTATCGAATGCATGTGATAATCTAGCAAATGAGTTAAAGCCCTAAGTCTATGTGCTAATTAAGCATCATATGAGTGAGCCTCGCATCTATGCACTAATCTATCACTTGTATGTGCTAAAATGTTTTTCTATGCGCTATAACAATATTCGAAAAAATCTAAAAAATCATTCAAAATTCATCAAAATTTCACAAAGAAGGGTTGTATGATCTTACCAGAGGTCCATTTGTTGTTGGTCGTTGATTTCGTTGGACCCGCTCAAATTTGTGGCACTTGTAATGGATCGGCATCTTGAATTCTTCTCTCGCAGAGCTCTTTTTTCACCAAATGCAACTATTCAAATGGCAATGAATTTTACCTTTTTCCACCTTTTAAGGGGGTAAATAAGGTAGGGTTATTTTTATTTTCATCACGCGAAGCGTTATTTCAGGAGATAAATCGACGAAACTGTATCAAATCACTCCAAATCTTTGAATCATAATCAAACTCTTCAAACCTCATGATTTATCTCCCGAGGGGGCATATAGCATCATCAGTCAATTTTTCAAAGTCAGGGGCAAAATTTTCATTATCTGAATTTTTCTTTGAAGTAATACGTAAAACACATCACTTCAAAGAAAGGAAAAATGTATACATCTAAAAATGGTCGCATTTAATCAAGCTTGTTAATTAACTAAATATGAATTATTTAATTAAATCTTCTAAATTCATCTACATATAAATAAATTTAATTATTTATTTATATCGTTTACTTTCTAATTCTTCTAATTTAATTAAATAAATAAGTTTATTTAATTATTACCATTTTTCATCTTCCTCTTAATTAATTAAATAAATTTCATAATTTATTTATATTAACTACCATGTTACTTTAAGTTTGAATTTTTAAATTCAAATAAACGAATATTCTTCTAAACTCATTCCTCACTTCACACATAATTAAATATTTAATTTAACTTCCTTTTCATCTCTCACATAATTATTTAATTATGGAAGCTTCTAAAATCCTTGTCACGTATAATTAAATAAATTAATTATTTAATTGTAGGATTTATCCTCAACTACCAACTAACTCCTCATAATTGAAATGCACAAATGGAAAATTTCCTTCATTTTTTAATGGAGAAGGTTGTGTAGGAGGAAACATTTCTCATTTTTCTCTCTAGCTTCCATCTTTCTCTCAACCTCCAAAATCTCTCACCGTTCATCTGGATAGGCTTGATTTCAACCGTCGATCTTTGCCAACTAGATTTTTGCCTCCAAAAATCTATAAGTACAACTTTTTTGTGAGTTGAAAAGGATCCTAGATTTGGTGAATATAGCGTGATTACTATAGTTGCATTTTATCCAGCATTTAGCAATCTTGTTTTCTTAAACATAGCATTTGTTCTTCATAGCATTTTAACCTCATATTTTAGCTTAATCATGTGTCATAATCATTTAGCAATAGACATGCATGTTGCATAATCTCGTTCTCTAAGTTGTCATTCTACCAAGCTGCTGCTTGCACCAACTGAGAGCCAATAACTTACATCGAATCCTTGGAGATAGAGGACAATGGGACGTTTTTTAAGGAGCTATTGTGTTAGAGTTTGTTTTATCTTTAAATTAGTTTCCTTTGATATAATGTCGCATTGGTGTGTTTGTTTATCTTTTTAATTAGCTCACATATTCACACACACATATTTAAATACTTGAATTTATTTAAATTAAATGAGAGGATATTGGTAGATTAGTAATTTAATTAAATAAATTTGATTTATTCAATTAAATGAAGACCATTATGATTTAATTAAATAAAGTTGATTTATTTAATCAAAGAGAGAACATTAAGATAAAGTTGATTTATTTAATCAAAGAGAGGAATTTAAGATTTAATTAAATAAAATTGATTTATTTAATTAAAAAAGGAATTTTGATGAATTAATTAAATAAAGATTATTTAATTATTTGGTTAGTAAAGAAATGATCAAGGAAGAATTGAAGTTAGTTAATCAGAATCAAGTGCATGATATCAATTAGGATATTTTGAGTGTCTACACAAATGAACGTGCATGCTTATATAAGCAATGCACAAGCAAACACTACATGTGGATTTGACAAGATAGAGACAAGTGTTTTAATCTTATGCAATGAGACAACTTGTCCTAAATTTAGTCCAATCTAATAATAAGAATCAAACTAAAGATTAAACATCAACTCCTAAGTTTAACTTAAGTGAACTAAAGTAAAAAAGCCTCTAATAATTAATCGATGATTAATTAATTATCAGATAATGACTTATTTACTCCAACGCAGATGCCCCCAATTGGTTTAACAATTGGAATAATGTTTGGAATTCATTCAAGGTAGTCAATGGGACATATGAAGCCTACTTCAAGGATGTTTTTAATTATACTTTGACTAAGAGTGCAATCTAGAAATGCATCTCTTTTCAGCTTCTATTTTATAGGATTGGCATCAAGATGAACATATAATGATGGATCCAAACTAGGCATGTCGACATAAGACCAATAAAAATTAACATGTGTTTTTTGTAGGATAGCTAAAATATTTTGATGTTCTCATGTAGAAGAGAGGATGAAATATAGGTGAATTTCAACATTGACTCCATTCCTAAGTTGGTTTATTTGGTCTCCTCTACCAAGATAGTAAAGCATTTAGGCCTTTGAGTACCCATGAGTGGGAGATAAATATCCTCTTTTTCTAGCACCTCGATGAGGTTTTCACCAAGAGATATGCCCTTTCTTTTTACTTTTGATGAGTTCAAAGGTGCCTCAACTTGAGGTTTTCACTAGGGTACCTTTGGTTTTTACTTTTATTTCCATTACTGTGGATAAATATTTCATCCTCCCTAAAGTAGGCATTCAAATATAGCCTCTACAAAAATCCCACTTTATAATGTCCGTGAGGGATTTTATCACAAAGTCCCATGAATTCTAGGATACATTCATCATTTTGGAATATATCGAGAGGAGTGGAGCCTTGTTGGTCCTAGGTTATTAATTCAAGATGATAAATGGGGAGATATGTGGTAAGGATGATAATGTTGGTAAATAGTGGGGATACATCTAAATTTTCATATGCAACTATGATGAACTCTTTTGAGGTAGCATCCACAACACTAAAAATTGTCTCAAAATTAGGTAGCATCCACAACACTCAAAATTATGGGAAGTGTCCAATGATGGGGTAAGCCTATCCTGTGTAGAACCATATCCAAGTCCTTGATTATTCTGATTGCTATTGGGGGATCCATAAGCTATAATATTCCTTGTTCATGAAGGCCTAAACCTTTTCCTTGGTAATGTGTATTCTAAGCCATCTAATGAGGGATCAAATATGTCTCCTAGAAATATTTAAGGAGAGTATAATCGGTAGTAGGTTCTTCTCTATAAACTCATTGATTGATGGCTTCTTAATTTTTCTTGATCCAATGTACCAAAGGGATTCTGAAGATGGTAAAACCATAATTCATGAGTATAGTTTTCTACTGAGATTTTTTCTTAGGCAGTTTACCATAAGTATGTGAGGAAAGAGGCATAGATCCCACATTGAATGCATTATGTAATTCATACTCACCACAAAATTTAAGCTTGATCTTAGAAAATGTGGATTTAAGGGTAGCAGATGAGGGGAATGTGTAGGATAGAACCTTGGGATTGATGTAGATGAGGTTACATTGGAGGTTGCAACCTCTATCTTGAGGCAATGAAAAGAATGCAAAAATGATATTTCAAGTGAATGAAAATACTTGAATGGATGCGGATCAACATAGATTGTGACCTCTCTATGATTGTGTGGGAATTTGAAGTATTGATATAGGTGGAGGGTACAATATTCATGACATAAATTATGGGTGATCAAGGAGAAGGTTATATGGAAGATCAAGATCAATAATGTGATAGGTTATATATTGAAATGTGGGGCCCACACTTGAATGGGAAAGCATATGGTAACTTTTGAGTCTCATTTTGGAAATATACAACTAGAGGATGTGTGTCAACCATAGGAGCTTCCATTAATTGATCCATAATGACTTTCACTTTGATAACTTTTTGATCTACATATTCAATGTCGAACTCACTAAGTAGCATCTCCCATTTAGCCATATGACATGTCAAAGATGTTCTTGATAGTAGATACTTGAGGGGATCCACTTTTGATTTTTGATTGATTTGGTGAATGAGCATGTACTGTCTAAGCTTCTAGGAGCTAAACACAATGACCAAGCATGCCTTTTTCATGGGTGTATAATTGAGTTTGTATCCAACCACCAAAGTATAATGGATATAGTAAATTGCTCTCTCTTATTTTTTCTCGTCATGCTGGGAAACAAGTACCCCCAGTGCAACCAAAGTGGTAGAGATATAGAAATGTTACCAATTTTTACTATAGCTCAATTGGTGGAGATGATTAAATTTTTTTATATCTTAAAGTGGAAATTCAGTTAGTTGCTACATGGTTTTAAGTTGTTGATTGCATTTTTTCTATTAAGTATCAATTATGCATTGTTTGAGAGAATAGAGTTCAAATTCATTGCTCAATAATTTATAGAACAAGTGAAGTATAAAGCTGATTACACAAATGATTAAGCAAATTTCATTCCTTTCATTTTATTTCAATGACATTGCCACATTACGGATTTCATTTGATTGCAAGAATACAAATGATGGTACAAATATGCATTTTTGATGCATTTATTTTCAAAATGAAAAGTAGAAAGAGAAATTAAGAATCCACACAAGTCATGGAGTTAACTATTGCAATGCATTATAGGGAACACTCTACACTACTGAAGATGCAAGAAGGAGAAACACATAAATATGGACATAATCATCATTGTATGATTATTGTCGGTCGATGTAGAAATGGTACACCATCTTTCATCCTTGAGCTCCAATCAACCTACAAAAGTTGGGAAATTCTCGTTAGAGCTCCGACTATGAACATATATACATGAACCATCAATAGTAATGGAGAATGCTGCTAACAATGCATTGAAACAATCAAACAAAGTGCAAGAACCAAAGCTGAAAGTGGAAACTTCATGATATCTTTTGTTTTTTGCTAACATTGTTTGTTTCATGTACAAGTATAGGAAAAGTCATGAACTTGATCATATATGGAGACACAAAAGCATGTGGGGTAAAATGGACTCCCACAAGGGTAGATCTTGGCATGTTGCCCCTTAAATTTACAAGTGGGCCAAGTAAAACGGTATAATAATCATGCTCATCTGAGCCATACATGAAGGAGTAAAAGAGGATTTTCAGTTATCAAAGCATTAAATATATCGTTCATTCATAACAATCAAGTATGAGTGATAAAATAAAAACTATAGATGAACAATAGATTTAACTGATTCAATTTAGCTAAAATCTATCAATATCATTCTAGAAAGTTAAATATTGTTGCCATATTAATTTATTTCTGCTACCTTAAGTCTATTCACATTATTTTATATTGTTTCATTTTATTCTATTTTGGAGCAGCAATGTTTTATCTTATAACAGTGAAGGTGAACAGGAAAACATAATGCCTTATCAATGGAGCACTAACAAATAATGGAAGTATTTGTAGAGTTCCAGTATTTCTTTATCTCATGAAGTGTTTGAGTTGAGAATGCCTACTATTTTCTGGAAGCATTCAACTTGTGACTTGGAGGTGAAAAGCACAAAAGTGATCATAAAAGCAGGGTTGTTCATAGTGGTGAGTGAAACAAGGATCATTAGATATCACCACTAATTATTGTTTGATGGTTTCATGTTGTTTGGATGTTGCTATAGGAATGATACAACAGTTAGCACGACAGTAGTGTGTACACAAAGCAATCAAAAAAGATACATAAAGGTGAAAAAGATATTGCTTATCAATTCTGGAGATAGTATCAAACAAAGTTAGACTCTATGGTGTTGTGTATGGAAGAATAATAATTTTGGAACAATTGCAGATGTCATAGTAGAAATAGTATGAAGTGAGTATTCTATCATATTATGATAGTAAACAAACTGAAAGAGCCTTCAACAGGCATGACAAATCTTCAATACATGAAAAGTAATAAGAGGCAAAGGAAATGGAGAATATTAAATGCTTTAATCTTTGTCAAGATTTTAGATGTAAACATATATCTACAAATGGAATGAGCAAACAATGATAAGTAGACCAAGTTCCAGCAGTGCAATAATCATGCAGCTACAACTAAACAAAAAAAATGCAAATACATGGAGCCTATTTCAGCTTTTAGAGCTATTTTTACACAGGTTTTCCATAAAGTTTCCAGAAGCATCAATGTGAGGAAATGTTCAAGTTTCAATTGGTTTTTTCCATTATTACCAAATACCATGGTGGGTGTTCAACAATTCTAACTCAAAATGCAGAAATGAGTAAATTTATTCTAGAGACAAAGAGTTTTCTTTCATTTTCCTGAATACCCACATGAGGGTTTTATTTAAAAATGCAAATTTATTCAGAATATTGAATACCCGCGAAGGGAATTTTTACAAAATGAAGATAGCTACAATTTTCAGCTTGCCCAGATGGGGTTTTCAACAAGAGAGACAAATAAATGATTTCATTCATAATCAAGAGTTACCCATTAAAGGGTTTTACAAGAAAATACAAAAATGCATGTAATGCATCATGGGTCAAACCCAGTTTATGGAGGAGTTTCCGTTACATAACTCTCAAGAATATGAAGACCGCATTTTGAATTCACTGTAGTTTTCAAAATCTAAAGAGAAAGAATGTAAATGGAGTGAGAAATGCATAGAGGAAATCCAGAATCATATGTTCATGGCACGGCTTGGCTTGGTCTGCATTTTATTTATTCAAAACAACAATCATAACCCTTGCATTTTTTTCTTTTAAATTATTTCACTTTGATGAGATAGAGAAGTGAAAATAAACAATGTAGGATTAGCTTACCTTGTCAAATAAATGTAGTAAGTGGTGCGACCAGCTCTTAAGAGCTTTCAAACTTGTGGGTCAAGCTCTCACATGGCGGCCACAAGGGACAAAGCAAACATAGAGAGAATAAAGGAGCAAAAATCAAACAATGAATACATGTGGAGGTTGTGGCCCTAATGGATTTTTGCTCTCAAAATACAGTGGTGGAGCTAACAAAAACTATGAAATCAACTTAACACGAGTTGCAGAGAAGGTTCGACCAAGTTGGAGTTAAAATATGAGAAAAACATGGGCATTTCAAGCTACAAATCGAGCTCATTCATGGCGACGTCTTCTCTCCCAGGTAGAGCCAAAGTCTTCAAAGTTGAAAAAAGTGAAATGATAGAAGATTAGAGTTTCCCCTTTGCTTTTTTTCTACTTGCCCTAATTCGAACTTAGGGTCTTTTGTTGCACTTTGAATTAAGTCTTACCTTGAGGTGCCTAATTCTTGCACGCCCTAAGTCGACTTTGATTAAGTTTCCATGAATTTATATTTACCTAAGTCTTTGGGAATGTTTGATTGAATATTTCATGAGGTTTTAGGCTTTAGGTATTTATGAAAGGTAGGTCTAATATCTTACAGAAAAAAATAGAGAATGGTTAAGTGTCTTGGTTTTTTTATTGATTTTGTTAATCAATTAAAATTTAAAGATTGATCAATATATGCCTTAGACACTTTATTGTAATTGATTTTATAGGTATTAGAGAGATGTGCCTTAGATTAAAATTCAAATCACTTAGGAATGCTATATTTTCAATTGATTTAAAAAGAAATCAATCAAGTATTGGTATTTTTCAATTGATTTTTTAAGAAAATCAATCAAATGTGTAATAGAGATTACTGTTATTTTAATGATTTTTTATGAGAAAAATCAAGATTGTATTGGAGATATAAGGTTGATGTTTTGTAAAATATTCTATCTTTAATTTCAAAAATAAAGAAATTGTAAAAACTACATGATGTAAAGCAGAGAATAAAACAATAGTTTATAAATTGTTTTATTTCTTATTGCTATTTCTAGCAATTTTCATGCAAGGATAAGTTGAATTTTCTTCTGGTCGGATCTGAGCTGCATGGTGAAAGGATAAAGTGTTTTATTTGCTTTAAAAGCATATTTTGCCTATTTTTAGAGGCCTCGTGGCATGCACATGCAAAAAGTGTGGTTTTTCCACTTTTATCCCACATTTTGGAGCAGTTTTAGGTGCCTTTCCTTGAGCTTTTTTCTTGAGCTCGAATTAGGGTTTTAGTGATATATCTTGCAGAAAAACTTAGTGTTTTTGCCAATCCAGATTATTGATTCTTGCTCTCATGCTGAAACAGAGAGTCTTGTAACTTATAAATTTGTACTCAGACTTGTAATACTCCTTCAGTTAATAGAAACAACTTTCCTATTTCTCAACTTTGTGTCAATTGCAGTTTTCAGTTTGATATAATTTGTGATTTTTGTTTACAGAATCCTTTTCATGTCCTTCAATTACATCTTGATGCAAAAAGATCATAAATTACAGGTTGCATGTTGTATTCAAAATATGAATCTTCATACATATCATTTTTTGTGTTAAGTGTTCATGAGAAGTTGTGAATTATTGTTGTTTATGTGAGTTGTTTGTGGGAAAAACCAGAGTCATCTTTAAGTTATCATTAAATTCTTGTCATAGGTTTCATTCAAGTTCATCTTTCTACCCTTTTCCTCAAGAAATCATTTAGAATAGATTATTATTCAGAGAACCAACTCACTCTAGAGATTCCTTCTTTGTTTAGATCACCCACATCTGAAGAAGGTTTCCATGTTTCAACAGATAGTTGAACTTTTGAAAATTTAACAAGGGTGCATATCTAATTGATAACAGTTTTTGGCACGCCCGCTGGGACTCTGAAAGTCAATTTCAGAGAATTTTTCAAGACTTTAATTGTTGTTTGGTGTATGCAGCAATTTATTTAGCCTTTTGGAGGCCTTTTCAATATACATGGCGACTATGTTCTCATATTTTTGTATGCACATCAAGTGCTAGTTTATTTTAAAAACCTAAATTTTGTTATTTTCCAGCTTGTGAATGAATAAACATGCCAATATTTTTTGACAATGTGGCATATCATCCACCATACCACGATCATGTTGTTGGTTTCAATATCATGGCCTTTTAAAATCAGCATGCCCAATATAATTACCACCCCTGCCCATTTTTTATCTCAACCCTCACATATTGAGAATCAGACCCAAGATATTCAAGACTTGAGCTTCAAAGATATAAGGTTGAACTATGAAAGGGAGATCAGTGAGATAGAGAGCCAAAGAAATCAGGTTTATCAGTAGGAGGAGATGGCAAGCATAAAGAGCACGTTGCTTGACTACATGAGATAGTTGGAGGAGATCAAGAAGTAGCATGAGTATAATCAGCACCAGGAGGAGCTGACTTATCAAGCCTATCTTCATGAGCAGGAGTTGGAGGCCCAAAGAACATAGTTTGAGGAGAATTTGGAGCGAGAGGCAGCTACAAAAACAAATCTTCTGCTTGCTCAATTTCAAAGGCATGAAGCCCTAACAACTCCTGCCATTCTGGAACATCGCATTCAAGAAGAGGTTTGTGAATTTAAATTTCCAAGTTTTATGAAAAATGAGCCTCCTAACCTTCCTAAGATCAAAATTATTGGTTTTAGAGATCCTTTACCATTGCAAGAACCTAGGTTGGAACATTGTGAACTTTTTATGCTTCGAAGCAAGCCACTTGAGGAATATTTTCCCCTCCAAGAGATTGTTTTTGCATGCAAATAAATTCCCCAAAAAATCAAAATCCCAGGTTTCAAAATTTTTGATTTTTCTGAGGAGTCTATGAGCATTCGAGACCATTTCATTAGAAAGTAGGCTCTTTTCCACCAAGAAATTCCCCAAGTTTCCCAACCAAATAAATTTGATTTTCCTACCACTATTTGCATTGATAAACCTATTGTCTTAGAAAATGACTCATCATTCCCCATGGAAGAATTTGGAAATGGGAATTCATTGCATGTAGCTATGGAAGAATATTGGTTGAGGCAGCAAAATATTGACGATTATTTTGAAGTATCTAGTTGGTGCAGTGACGAGGAGGATCTCGAGGATCGGGAACAACTATTAGAAAAGGAAGAGGAGGCTATGGTTGAAGAGCTACACATTCCAGATCAAGGAATGGTTGATAGTTCACAAGTTGTGACTAATCTATTTAATGAATTGTCCTCTTTTGTTGAAGACAGCATGCAGGTCCCCAAATTACCAGCTAAAGATGATCAACCTTTCTAAGATAACCTTATGCTCGATTGTCAAGATCCTGACTGTGCAGCTTGTAGAGAGCTTGTCGCTCTGTTGAATTATTATAGCAATCAAATGCCTAGTTCTGAGCAGCAAAATGATGAAATCCATTCAGAAAAAATACTAGTCCATGAGCAAATAAATGAGAGTAGCTCGGTTGTGGAGGAGCACGAGGTTGAATGCATGATTCAACCAAGGCAAGAAGTGGTTGTGGTTAGTGAGGTAGTTGACAAGAGTGAAATTAGAGTAAATAGTTCCAATTTTTTCTTGTCAATAGGATGTCCAATTAGACACATTGCTAGAATGGAGGCCAACAAGAAGGTTCCCATCATGGTTGAACCCAAGCATGGAATTACAATTGAAGGAGAACAAATTCAAGACACTTCACCATCTCGGGTCAGTAATGATTATATTCCATATGAAGAGGTTAGTAAGCTTCTATATGGTCTTCGAGGTGTGGTACAACTATCTCATGGTTTTTCATCCATTATTATTTTTGTAGCTATCCAAAATCATGTGAAACATCAAACATTTTGTAGAAGGGGCAGCTATTTCACCTAATCAATGAATGGTTTTGTTTGACCAGCTTCTTTGGCTTGTTAGAGTATAGTATAGTAGAGTAGTTGTTGCGATAAGTTCTTTACGCACATTTCTTTTTAGTATTCTTGCTTTCCCTAAGCGTTGCTATGCATGTTTTAGTTGGCCATCAGGGCCTGTTAGTTTGCTTTCAGCTTTGTTTTATTTTGTTTTGTTGTTGTTTGGAGTATTGTTGTTCAGATTTTTTGAGTTTCATGAAGGGGTAGATTTGACTCCACACCCAATGGAGTGTTATAGGAAACTAGTGTAATGCTTAACTGGCAAGCATCTAGCAAAAATTGCCAAAAAGTTACCAATTTTTACTACAGCTCAATTGGTGGAGCTAATTAAATTTTGTTATATCTTAAAGTGGAAATTCAGTTAGGTGCTACATGGTTTTAAATTGTTGATTGCATCTGTTCTATTAAGTATTAGCTATGCATTGTTTGAGAGAACGGAGTTCAGAGTCATTGCTCAATAATTTACAGAACAAATGAAGTATAAATTTGATTACACAAATGATTAAGCATTCATTGCTTCATTTTATTTCAATGGCATTGCCACATTACAAATTTCATTTGATTGCAAGATTATAAATTATAGTAGAAATTTGCATTTGTGATGCATTTCTTTTCATAATGAAAAGCAGAAAGAGAAACTAAGAATCCACACAAGTCATGGAGTTAACTGTTGCAATGAATTATAGGGAACACTATACACTACTGAAGATGCAAGAAGGAGAAACACATAAATATGGACATAATCATCATTGCTTGATTATTGTCGGGCCGATGCAGAAGTGGTGCACCATCTTTCGTCCTCGAGCTCCAATCAACCTGCAAAAGTTGGGAAAGTCACGTTAGAGCTCCGACTATGAACATATCTGCATGAACCATCGACAGTAATGGAGAATGATGCTAACAATGCATCAAAACAATCAAGCAAAGTACAAGAACCAGAGCTGAAAGTGTAAACATCATGATATCTTTTATTTTTTGCTAACATTGTTTGTTTCCTATGTAGGTATAGGAAAATTCATGAAGCTAATCATATATGGAGACACAAAAGCATGTGGGGTAAAACGGGCTCCCACAAGGGTATATCTTGACATGTTGCCCCTTAAATTTACAAGTGGGCCAAGTAAAATGGTATAATTATCATGCTCATCTGAGCCATACATGAAGGAGTAAAAGATATTTTTCAGTTATCAAAGCATTAAATCTATCATTCATTCATAACAATCAAGTCTGAGTGATAAAATGAAAAGTACAGATGAAAAATAGATTTAACTGATTCAATTCAGCTGAAAGCTATCAATCTCATTCTGGGAAGTTAAATATTGTTGCCATATTAATTGATTTTTGTTGCCTTAAGTTTGTTCACATTATTTTATGTTGTTTCATATTATTCTATTTTGGAGCAACAATGTTTTATCTTATAACAGTGAAGGTGAACAGGCATACATAATGCCTTATCAATGGAGCACTAACAAATAATGGAAGTATTTGCAGAGTTCCAGTATTTCTTTATCTCATGAAGTGTTTGAGTTGAGAATGCCTATTGTTTTCTAGAAGCATTCAACTTGTGACTTGGAGGTGAAAAGCACAAAAGTGATCATACAAGTAGGGTTGTTCATAGTGGTGAGTGAAACAGGGATCATCAGATATCACCACTAATTATTTTTTGATGGTTTTATGTTGTTTGGATGTTGCTAAAGGAATGATACAACAATTAGCACGACATTATTGTGTACACAATGCAATCAAAAAAGATACATAAAGGTGAAAAAGATATTGCTTGTCAATTCTAGAGATAGTATCAAACAAAGTTAGATTTTATGGTGTTGTGTATGGAAGAATAATAGTTTTGGAACAATTGCAGATGTCATAGCAGAAATGGTATGAAGTGAGTATTCTATCATATTATGACAGTAAACAAACTAAAAGAGCCTTCAACAGGCACGACAGATCTTCAATACATGAAAAGTAATATGAGGCAAAGGAAATGGAGAATATTAAATGCTTTAATCTCTGTCAAGATTTTAGATGTAAACATATATCTGCAAATGGAATGAGCAAACAATGAGAAGTAGACCAAGTTCCAACAGTGCAATAATCATGCAACTACAGCTAAACAAAAAAAATGCAAATACATGGAGCCTATTTCAGCTTTTAGAGCTATTTTTACACAAGTTTCCCATAAAGTTTCCAGAAGTATCAATGTGACAAAATGTTCAAGTTTCAATTGGTTTTTTCCATTATTACCAAATACCATGGTGGGTGTTCAATAGTTCTATCTCAAAATGCATAAATGAGTAAATTTATTCTAGAGCCAAAGAATTTTATTTCATTTTTCTTGAAAACTCACATGAGGGTTTTATTTAAAAATGCAGATTTATTCATAATACTAAATACCCACGAAGGGTTTTTTTACAAAATGAAGATAGTTACAATTTTCAGGTTACCCACATGGGGCTTTCAATAGGAGAGACAAATAACTGATTTCTTTCAAAATCAAGAGTTACCCATGTAAGGGTTTTATAAGAAAATGTAAAAATGCATGTAATGCATCATGGGTCGAACCTAGTTTATGGAAGAATTTCATTTACATAACTCTTAGAAATATGAAGAGCCCATTTTGAATTCACTGTAGTTTTCAAAATCTTAAGAGAAAGAATGTAAAATGGAGTGATAAATTCCTAGAGGAAATCCAAAATCACATGTTCATGGTGTGGCTTGGTCTGCATTTTATTTATTCAAAACAACAATCATAACCCTTGCATTTTTTGCTTTTAAATTATTTCACTTTGATGAGATAGAGAAGTGCAAATAAACAATGGAGGATTAGCTTACCTTGTCAATGCAATGGAGGAGTAAGTTTTGTGACCAGCTCTTAAGAGCTTTCAAACTTGTGGGTCGAGCTCTCACATGGCGGCCACAAGGTACAAAGCAAACTCAGAGAGAATAAAGGAGCAAAAATCAAACAATGAATACATGTGGAGGTTGCAGCCTTAATGGATTTTTGCTCTCAAAATATAGTGGATGGAGCTCATAAAAACTATGAAATCAACTTACCACGAGTTGTAGAGAAGGTGCGACCAAGTCTGAGTTAAAATCTGAGAAAAACATGGGCATTTCAAGCTACAAATCGAGCTCATTCATGGCAGCGCTTTCTCTCCCAGGCAGAGCCAAAGTCTTCAAAGTTGAAAAAAGTGAAATGATAGAAGATTAGGGTTTCCCCTTTGCTTTTTTCTACTTGCCCTAATTCTAACTTAGGTTCTTTTGTTGCACTTTGAATTATGTCTTACCTTGAGGTGCCTAAATCTTGCATGCCCTAAGTCGACTTTGATGAAGTCTCCATGTATTTATATTTACCTAAGTCTTTAGGAATGTTTGATTGAATATTTCATGAGGTTTTAGGCTTTAGGTATTTATGAAAGGTAGTTCTAATACCTTAGACAAAAAAAATAGAGAATGGTTAAGTGTCTTGGTTTTTTAATTTTTTTTGTTAATCAATTAAAATTTAAAGATTGATCAATATATGCCTTAGACACTTTATTGTAATTGATTTTATAGGTATTAGAGAGATGTGCCTTAGATTAAAATTCAGATCACTTAGGCATTTTATATTTTCAATTGATTTTAAAAGAAATCAATCAAGTATTGGTATTTTTCAATTGATTTTTGAAGAAAATCAATTAAATGTGTAATAGAGATTACTATTATTTTTAAAGATTGTATTGGAGATATAAGGTTGATGTTTTGTAAAATATTTTATCTTTACTTGCAAAAATAAAGCAATTCTAAAAATTGCATGATGTAAAGGAGAGAATAAAACAATAGTTTATAAATTGTTTCTTATTGCTATTTTTAGCAGTTTGCATGCAAGGATAAGTTGACTTTTCTTTTGGTCGGATCTGAGTTGCATGGTGAAAGGATAAAGTGTTTTACTTGCTTTAAAAGCATATTTTGCCTATTTTTAGAGGCCTCATGGCATGCACATGCAAAAAGTGTGTTTTTTCCTCTTTTATGCCACATTTTGGAGCAGTTTTAGGTGCCTTTCCTTGAGCCTTTTTTTTAATCTCGGATTAGGGTTTTAGTGATATATCTTGGAGAAAAACTTAGTTTTTTTTCCAATCCATATTATTGATTCTTTCTCTCATGTTGAAACAGAGAGTCTTGTAACTCAGAAATTTGTACTTAGATTTGTAATACTCCTTTAGTTAATAGAAACAACTTTCCCATTTCTCAACTTTGTGTCAATTGTAGTTTTCAATTTGATGTAATTTGTGATCTATGTTTACAGAATCCTTGCCATGTCCTTGAATTGCAGCTTGATGCAGAAAGATCATAAATACAAGTTGCATGTTGTATGCAAAATTTGAATCTTCATGCAAATCATTTTTTGTTTTAAGTGTTCATGAGAAGTTGTGAATTATTGTTGTTTATGTGAGTTGTTTGTGGGAAAAACCAAAGTCATCTTGAATTTATCATAAAATTCTTAAGTCATAGGTTTCATTCAAGTTCATCTTTCTACCCTTTTCCTCAAGAAGTCATTTAGAATAGATTATTATTCGAAGAACCAACTCACTCTAGAGATTCCTTCTTTGTTTAGATCACCCACATCTTAAGAAGGTTTCCATGTTTCAACAGATAGTTAATTTTTTGCAAATTTAACAAGGGTGCATATCTGATTGATAACAATAAAAATAAGGGTTTTCCTTGGAGGAGGGGCATGAGGATTGGTGGATTAGCTAGGTACTCTTTGATTTTTTCAAACCCTTGTTAACACAATGTGTCCCATTTGAATGCAACGTTTTTATGAAGAAAATTAATAGAATATTAACACGTATCAACTAGCTGAGCAATGAACCACCTAATAGATTGTAATTTACCTTGTAGGCTCCTTAACTATTTAAGTGTCCTAGAGGGAGGCATATCCATGATGACTTTAACTTTTATAGGATCAACCTTATCAATGAGATCTTGGACATAGTTCTTAAGCTTCATACATTTTTTAATAGTATGACCTTTAATTTTATGGTAAATCACAATATTCATTATCTTTATATCAGATCAGTTTGGGTTTGAACTCATCAAATGGTTGAGTAATAGGATAAGTCACCATGTTTCCTTGAACAAGTATTCATAAAACCACATCTAATGGTTCTCCAAGAGGATTGAAAATTTTTTTGGCATTGTTTTTACTGTTCATCTTAGGATTATTCATATTATTTTTCTTGGGTTGTTTAGAGGAACTAAAATGGTTTTGGTGCTTTTTCGATTGGCTAGGTTTTGGTTTGGGTTTACCATAGTGGTTTGTATGTTTTTGGCATCAGTGACTCCATCATTAATGATGGTTTTTCTTTTATTCCAATATCTTTTTTTTATTGGTTGGGTTATCATAGTTTTCCTTATAAACTTAACCAAACCTTTGACCTAATGAGAGCTTTCTCAATGGTAACCCCTTTTTTAATGATCTCATCAAAGGAAGATGCTTAATAAATTTTAAAATGAAATAACATCTCTTGGTTCAAGTTTTGAATGAATATGTTAACCAATTATTTCTTAGACATTAGCCATGGAAGATGGCTAGTGAGGGTCCTCCACCTTTGTAAGTGTTTGAAAAATATTTATGCATTGTGTTATTTTGTATTGAAAAGGTCCAACATGGTGACCTCATGTTATAAATTATAGGAGAAATGTGCTAAAAGAAAAAGAGTTCTATAAAGGTGGAAATTGATCTATGGGGGAGGTGCATAAACCAATTAAAAACTTCTCCACCCAAGCTATAGGGGAACAAGCATAAGAGATAATTTTCATTGTAAATAACCTCTTAACATGCCATGAAAAATTACTTCGCATGGTCATGAGATTCTCCTTTTCTCTTGTATTTACCAAATTTAGGAATTTTGAAGTGTTTAGGGAAAATTACCATTGTGATGGATTTTCAAATGGATAGGGGCACAATTCATCGAACTTAAACTATTTATTTGTAGTTTCCTCTTACAAATTCTTAAGTGTCAATTTTTTCTTCCCATTCATGATTGAGTACAAAAGGTTGTGTTTGCACTACCTGACTTGATCTTGGAGGAATTATGTATTGATTGTGTGGTGGTAGATTAAGTAATAAGTGAGGAGGTGGACTAAGGTATGATAAATTGGAGGTTTGGTTACCATATAATTAGTTAGGTGGTGGGGTGAGATATGACAAGTTGGGTTGTGGATTCAGATATGGAGGGTTGGATTAAGGAATATAAGTGTGGGAACCCCAAGTATGAAGAATATTGAGTGGTAAGGTATGAGTGAGTCATGACTCGGAGGTGAGGGAGCCGTGAAGTATAAGATGTAAAACCTTGTGGTATATAGGTAGATTAAGGGATATGAACTAAAGAGGAATATTGGGGGATGTGTGTGGATTGAGGCACCTATGATACTAAATATTTCAGGATATAGGTGGATTTTGAATGGGGTTGGAGTGTGATTGTGAGGTATGAGATGTAGCAAAGATGTGTTGATATGATAGAGGTTGAAAATATATGAAGGGGTTGTGAAAATAAATAGATGCAAGAGGAATGTATGAGGAAGGGATGGAGGAAGAAGAGACAAAGGTTCTAATTTGTGGAATGATATGAACCATGATTTGGGGTATGAAAGGTTGAACTTTTACGATATAGTGACTTGGAGTTGTAAATTAGGGACAATGGTAAGATTTAGATTAGGAACATATCAATAGAAATTTAGGGATATGAATGGATGGTGGTCGTACTTGAATCATTACATCATTCCCTATTTTGAAAAGGTTACCCAAGGGATTCTCAAATGGTGTCTCAGGGATTTTTTATTTGGGTGGATATTGTCATTGGAATGTGTCAAAATTAGGAGGGATTTTAACACCACTCATGAGTAAATTTTCTAATATGATGTCTTTCTTAGAATTTATAAGATGGTCAACCATTTCTACATTTTATGAATTTCTCAAGAATTCTTGAAGACTAGGTGAATATTCTAGTTGCACCATCTCATCCTCACTCGATTGGTCACGTATATTAGGGGGATTTGAGGGTTCACCTTGCACTGATTGAAAAGGGGCATCATACCTTTGAATCCTTGTAGTCTAAGGGTCTTGTTGCCCCATGTTTTTTTTAGCTTGTGAATGGATGAGTGGTGTGAAAATGACTACATTAAAATGATTGGTTGGATGATAGTTATGTGTAATGGTGTGACTCTAGAGTTCAAGGATTTAGTTAAGTTAACTGTATGATATTTAGATGGGTGGTTGATATTTTTTTCTTAACTATAATTGAGATACTATGTTGAATTTGATGTATGGATTCTCTACTTGAGATAGGCTATGTTCTTAAGAAAAGGTGATTTTGATACAAACTATACCCCTTGCTCAAGGTGGAATATTTTTAATGTTGGATGAAAAACTTAGGATAGGCTAAGCTCCCAATAAATTATCTATGGGGGGGTTTGATTTAGGATTTTGGGTTGTAGTTAAGTTGTTTGAGGTTGGATTGTGATTCTATATGATTGAGATGTTGATGTGGAGTGTTTAACTACACCCTTATCTCAAGAGGATGGATTTTTTACCAAGTTTTGGATGGATGAATCAAAAATAATATTCAATATAGAATGGATATGAAGCATAAAAAATATTCATTTGTGGTTTATGAATTAAAGGATTACTAGCTATCTGTGGTATGAAGGATTTTCTCTTTGGATTTTTTATGGGGAGAAAATTCACTTAACACATGGTGGATTCACTTTAATAAGTCATGGATTCACCTGAAATTTTTGAAAGTAAATTTACTTAAATGAAAATGGATTCACCTAAGTAGAGATTAACAAGTTTTTACAAAGGCGAATTGATTTTTAAAGCAAAACGCATTTTCTCTATCACAAAGTAGATTTTCTAGGGAAAAAAGTGCATTCGCTTAACCAAGAAATCA
Organism: Sequoiadendron giganteum; assembly: GCA_007115665.2. Lineage (NCBI taxonomy): Eukaryota > Viridiplantae > Streptophyta > Pinopsida > Cupressales > Cupressaceae > Sequoiadendron > Sequoiadendron giganteum. The sequence goes on from CM021107.1 coordinate 70,803,385, forward strand.
ACTGTAAAGGGAGAACATTTGAATTGAGGTAGACTTTCCTAGATATAGAGTGAATTCACCTAACTAGGAAATAGACCAAATTGGGGATTTATGCCAAAAGTAGATTCACCTATCAGCAAGGTGGATTCATCTGTCAACAAGACATATTCACTTAAATGAAAGAAAATTTGCCTAAGGACAAGGTGAATTTTCCTAAACTTGGAATGGACTAGTTTGAATGATTGAAAAGAGACTATGAAGAGGAAAATTTACTTAACACAATTGAATCTAATATTGTTTATCAGTGGTTAGATAGTTAGAGATCATGACCCACAAGGGTGAAGGACCTCTTATTGATGGTAGTCATATGGCCAATGCAATAGTGAGCTCTATCTTAATACATGGAGGTGCATCATGAGTAAATTTGGTGTATGATACACATCTCCTACACTAAACTGATTCACAATCGAATGGTCTTGATCTAGGCTTATATAGGTGATCTAGTGCATCCTCTAAATAATTGGAGGGTAAATGAGGCATATCTATGAACACTATCCTATCACAAATGTGAGTTGGGAGCATCTGGTAAGTCATTTGAACCAACCCTAAACTCTTAGTTTTGTATCACCCAAATAACAGAGCTTTACTAGACATGATGTGACTAGATTTGGGTACAAATTTCATTCTCCGCCATTTGTGTACCCCTTTAGTTCACGTGGTTGAGGTCATCCCTTGAGGGGATGAAATCCCCAAGCGAACCTCCTAAAGGGAAGGATATGCTAAACATTTTTTATATCCAAGCTTGCATGAAGTGTAAGGAGAGAGCATGTAGGTAGCTAGCAATCCTAGGTTATACACAACAAGACTTAGGTTGATTTGGAATTTATGATTCCTAGGCACCAAATAGTATAAGGGGATAACATACATCAATGGAGGACCCTAGGCATGGAAAGAAAAGTTAATTGACCCTTTAATAAATTGAATTGTTCCTTGATTAATGGAGAAAACATCCTTGGTTGCAAACCTATAGGAAAGAGCATTAGAAGTTCTCAATCCACCAATATTTGAATAATGTGGGCTCCAAGGAAATTGTCAATGTGATCACAATAAATCCAAGTTAGTGAGTTAGTATTGAAATGTGAAAGAACTTGACTGAATATACTAGGATTAAAGATAAATTTATACCTCATGTATTCGCCTAAGAACAATGTGGAGTCACCTTCAATATCATATATTCACCTTTCCCCTAATTTTACACATTCTCTAAACCAAGATTGTATTCACCTCATAAATTTTGGATTCACCTCAATGCCTCTATAAAATTTCTTTCAATGCATCCACCCATGCAAGATTGGACTCGCCTTTTTGGAAGTCGTATTTTCCTAGGTTCTTTGCATTGATGTTTCTATGACTGGGGAAATATAGCCTAGATGGATTCATCTTTTCAGAGTCATTTTCACCTATCTAAAAAACACATTCATCAAAATAACAATGAATTCACCAATCTAAACTTTTAAATGTGAAAAACTACTAAAGACAATTTTTTGATTAATAGATGTGTGATGTGGGTCCCACTAGGTATGCCAAAAATGCATGCATAAAAATATGCTCAATATAAATGGAAAATGAAATAAGGACCAAAAAACCATTCATGATTTGAAGGAGGGTGTTGTGAGAAAGGATAAGGATGGTTTTATGCCAATTCAATCAAATGCTAAGGGTCGGGGCCTGAAGCGATCTTTCAAGGATCACCAGGTTGATGAGGGTTTTAACCGCTTTGAAGTGTTGGATACCACTGCCCTAGAAGAGGGAATTCCACCTTCTATCACTCCTATGGTTGCTGATGTGGATATGGCAGTTGTGTCAGTTCCCGATTTTGGCCAGGAGGTTTTGGAAGTTTTGGCTCCACAAAATGCTTTAAATGATCAAAGGCAAGATGATATTGTGTTGGCTGACCTAGCTAGGGAGGTGTTAGCTTCTAATCCAGGTAAGGGGTCTTCTCTAGGCTTGGGTCTGCACCAACGCCTCCTTAAGAAAGGTCCTTCTGACAATTCTTCAAGAGGGAGCAAGTCAAATTCAGAAAAGATTAAGGTCACTGGGGATTTATTGGTGGAATCAGGGTTGGTCAAACCCATTGATGCTCAATTTTATCAATCTCCTCCATGATTTTTATCTCTTGGAATGTGCGAGGGTTGAATAGCACCTCTCGTCAACAAGCTATTCATGATTTGGTTGCAATTCATTCGCCGGACATCTTTTATGTTCAGGAGACTAAGGTTTTTGTTGATGTTATGCTTCAGTTGGCTTCTCATATCTGGAGGTTTGGTCAATGTCAGTGCATTGGATCTCAAGGAAATTTTGGAGGTTTAGCCCTTTTTTGGAATCCGCAAAATATTTCTCCTCTTTGGTGGATTTCTAGTCAATCTTCTATCTCCATGGTTGCGTTTGATTTATTTTCAGGTGAGATTTCTCATCTCTAATGTTTATGCTCCAATTAACATTCGTGGTAAAATCCAACTTTGGGCGCATATAAGGTATGTTCGCTCTTGCTCCCCTTATTTGCCTTTGATTTTAGGAGGTGATTTTAATTCTGTGTTGATTTTGGAGGAGAAGAGAGGGGGTTTGCCTAGGTTAGGACCTGCTTCATATCTCTTTCGTGCTCAAGTGGATTCTCTCACTTTAGTTGATGTAAAGCCCTCTAATGGGATTTTCACTTGGAACAATAGAAGGAGTGGCCAGGAAGCAATCTCTGAACGGTTGGATAGATTTTTGGTTTCCTATTTTTGGGTTGGTGTGGGCTTGATTTCTGGTTCGGAGATCTTGGACTAGAGAGGTTCTGATCATTGGCCCATTAAATTTTTTGCTTCTTATCCAGATGTTCTTAAGAATTCTCCCTTCAAATTTCAGCTCATGTGGCTTTGGGATTCCTCGTTGTATGATTTAGTGGCCAAGTGGTGGAGAGAGGGTGGCTTGGCTTTCGGGACAACTATGTACTTCTTTGTTAAGAAGCTCCAATATGTTAAATATCACCTTAAGAGATGGAACAAGATTTTTTTTGGGCACCTTCAGGCCAAGAAGAGGGAAGCTCTAGACCATCTTGCTGTGCTTACCCACCAAATCCGTGATAGGGGTTTCACAGATACTCTTGGAAGAGTTGAGTCCTAGGCAATGCGGAATGTGGAGGAGTGGGAGCTTCATGAAGAATTTTTTGGAAACAGAAGGCTTAGAATGATTGGCTCCAAGAGGGGGATAGGAATACTACTTTTTTTCATCATTCGGTGCAGGATCGGTGTCACAAGGGGTTTATCTCTTCTCTGGTTACTTCCAATGGTCAACAGATTTCCTCTCAGGAGGCTCATCAGTTTTACTCTGATCTTTTTGTTGAAGATTCCCCCCTGTTGTTGAGGAGGAGATTGTGGTCCTCTCTTTCATTCCTTCTGTGATCACCAATGCGATGAATGATTCTCTCACTCATCCAATTTCATTACCGGAACTAGAAGAGGTTGTGTTTGGGATGAATAAAGGCAAAGCTCTTGGTCCAGATGGTTTCTCGGTGGAGTTTTTTCAGGAGTTTTGGGATATCATCAATCTTGATCTGTTGGAATTTATTTAGGATTCCCTTCGTAGTAAGCAGATTCTTAGGGCTATGAATTCTACTTTCTTGATTCTCATACCCAAGAAGGAAAGTGCGGATAAGCTTGAATTTTTTCGACCTATTGCTCTTTGTAATGTGGTTTATAATATTATCACTAAGCTAATTTCTGAGAGGATCAAAACTTGTCTTCCTGTGGTGATCTTTGAGAAACAAGATGGTTTTGTGGCTGGTAAACAAATTCTTGATGGGGTGGTGGTGGCTTCTGAGGTTATTCATTCTATGGCAACTTCTAAAGCCAGATCTATGTTCATCAAGTTAGACATGGACAAGGCTTACGATAGAGTCAAATGGAGTTTTCTTCAAAAAAATCTCCTTGCTTTTGGTTTTAGTCCTAAGTGGGTGAGTTGGACCATGAGTTGTGTTACTTCTGCCTCGTTTTCTATTATTATGAATGGTGAACGTCCTGAGCCATTTTTTGCGTCTAGGGGCCTTCACCAAGGGGATCCTCTTTCCCCTTATCTGTTTATTATTATGGCTGAGGGTTTGGGTTGTTTTCTTAAGCTTTGTGCCTCTCAAGGACTGATTCATGGGTGGCAATGGGGTAACGGTTTACCACAACTCTCACATCTCCAATTCGTGGATGACACTGCGCTTATGGGTTTGGCTCGTCTTAAGGAAGTTGAGTCCTTTCGACATGCCTTGGATATTTACCTTTTTGCTTCTGGTTAGAAAGTTGATGAGCATAAATCTTCTATTTTCTTCTTCAACACTCCTCTAGCCATTCAGCGGCATATTGCTAACATTTTGCGGTTTCAGATTGGGACTCTTCCCTTTGTTTATTTGGGCATCCCTCTAACTATCGATAGACATCCCCGATCCTCCTGGGAGATTTTGCTTGACAAGTTATGCCAGAAGGTGAATCATTGGACTCACCATTGGTTATCTTCTATTGCTTGCTTGACTCTTTTGAAGTCTGTTATTCAAGCCCTTCCTACCTATAGGTGTTTTGTTCAAGCTGCTCCTATGTATTTTCTGCAGGAATTTGATGCTCTTTCCCGCCAATTTCTCTGGAATGGTAACTTATCATCTGCAAGATGGATTTTGGTGAAGTGGGATATTGTGTGTCGGCCTAAGGAAGAGGGTGGCCTTGGCTTAATATCTACAATCTTGAATGGGAAATCTCTTGCTGCTAAGTTATATTGGCATTGGTGCCCTAGCCAAGATCAAATTTGGGCCCATATTCTCACCCTTAAGTATCTTAGGGATGCTAATGTGTTTGATGTTCCTCACTTTCCTTTGGATGGCAGTGGTTCTATGATTTGGAATACCCTAAAACTTGGAGCTCACTTGATTAAGAACGGTCTCTTCTAGATATGTCATTCGGGATCCCAAGCTCTTTTTTGGCTCGATTCGTGGGATGGTCATCCTTCTATCCTCTCTTCTCATCCTCACCTTCATCCCCTTTGTGATATTTTTATTGCTGCTAGTTGGGACACTGTTGGTCGTTATAAGATTGCTCTCGATGGTGGGCGGGTTGTCCGGTATCGATGGAAAATTCCTTTTGAATGGCCTCCTAGAGGTTCTACGGAGGCTAGGGCTGATTTAGCTCACATTCTGGAGTCTCGTGACTACACTACCTTGGATGGGAATGATGTTTTGGCTTGGGCTATTAGTGATTGTTTTGGAAAGTTTTTTGTTTCTGTTGGGTATGGTGAGTTGGTGCGTCAAACTTTCGGGGATAGTTAGGTTTCCTGGAGGAAGCATGTCTGGTACAAATTCTCTTGGCCCAAATGCAATTTTTTCTTATGGTTGGTGGCACACAATAGGTGTCTTACTTGGGATAATTTATGCAAGCGAGGTTTTCAAGGCCCCTCATTCTGTGTATTATGTCGTGCGAGCGAAGAGAGTGTCTCTCATCTCTTCTTCCAATGTTCCTTTTCTAGACATATTTGTCATTTTTGATGGGAGGTGTGGAATCAAGCTTGTTGGCATGCTACCTCTTTGGTTGAGTTCTTTGATAGGTGGAGCAAGACCCCTGTCAAAACCTCCTTTCTTCAAGTTGCTTGGGCACTTGGTCCTTTCTTTATTATTTTGCATATCTGGTTGGAGAGGAATCGTCGGATCTTTCAAGATGTGTTTTTGGAGTCCCACCATCTATGGTGGAAGATTCTTCACTCTTTGGGGGAAGCAATTTCAGCAAAGTGTGACCTTTCAGAGGTTGTGGTTCTTGTTGATGCTAATTGTTTTACCAAGCTCCATCTCCTGGCTCCATGCGACAAGCTCATGAGGAAGAGATGCAGACACCCTCTTCAGAAGATCAATAGGGTGGGGAGGTGGAGTCCTCCTTCGCTGGGCAGTCTAAAAATCAATACAGATGGGTCTTCGCATGGTAACCCTGGTCCTGGTGGCATTGGTGGTGTGGGCAGATATAGCATGGGGATTATTCATTTTTTTTTTCGGTGTTCAAAGGTCATCATACCAATAATCTGATGGAGGCTTTAGCTATTTTGTATGTTGTCGATCGTGATTGTGCTCTTGGCCGAAGATATCTCATTTGTGAATCGGACTCACAGGTGGTGGTGCATTTGCTGACCCATCAATACTCTCAGGATGTTAGTTGGAGGTTGGTGCTGGTGGTTAACCAAATTCTTCATTTGTGTGACTCTTTGGAGTCTGTTACTTTTACTCACATCCCTAGGGAGTGGAATGGTGTGGCGGATTGTCTGGCCAAATGAGCTTCTGACCAGATGCAAAACTGGAATATTTGTGAGACAAACCAATTACCTATAGGTTTGTCTCAACAGTTGGATCACTTAGTGGATCTTGATAGGGCCGCTTGATGCCCCTTCTTTGTATTTCTTCTTGCTTGAATAAATTTTAACCCCTTCTTTATTTCAAAAAAACATTCATGATTTTGTGAAAGAGACTAAACAATATAGAACTTAGTCAATTTACACTATGTCAAACCTCTTATTGTGAGGATGTGCTTACAATTTAGTTGATTCAATATGTTGCAATGTGTGCTCACATAACAATTTCATTAGTATAACAATGCTCAAGTAATAAATGTGTGAGATGAGATGAAAATACTAAAAAATGATGGATGGTCAAGATTAAAAGACGAAGATCAATGGCTAGGAATAGATGATACGTTTCAAGGAATGAGATGATGCCAAGTGTCATGTGTAAAGTGAATGAGAAGGAGATGGTACCCTTGGAGTGTGGAGAGGATCTTTTCATAAAGGAAATTCTTGTCCTTACACTCCAAAGATATGGGGTGAGAGAGAATAAAGGAATTTTAAATTCCTTTGGAGTACTTTAGAAGGGAAACCCGTGTGGGGGTCCCTTCCAAAAGGGGAAAATATTTATTGAGGATACTAGGTGGATGGTATATTTAAGGGAAGATTTGACCTCTCTCTTAATCATGGATTAAGGAATGTGCATATGATAAAGGGTAGATTGGGTCGGGATTGGGATTATTATTAGCCCATTTAATCAAGGATTAAGTATATGCACGTGATTAGGGAGTGAATTAGATGAGGATTAGGAAGCTAATGGAAAATGATGGAGTATGAGACATTAAGAGGGATAAATTACTAAATGAATTATTTGATGTAGGCTTATGACTTTAGAAGAATATGATAAATGGGTTAGGATAATAGGATAAATAGGGAATATTAGTTAAACAAATAGAACATTATTTAATTAATATAATAAATCATAAATAAACGAATTAGGGATAAACTGACCAAATTCAATGATCAATTTTAGGTTTCTACGTCCTATATAGATGATTTATCACCTTATTAATGAGTGTAAGGTGAGAATGAGTTGCATGATTAAAAAATAATAATATATATTATTCCTTGTATACAATGATATCATGAACCACATAAACTAAAATCAAAATGGAAATGTGTTTAATAATTTGTTTTGATGTGTGTAATTGGAACAAGTACAAGGAGATCAGTGCCTATCCAATGTATAAAAATCAAAAGTCATATTTGACAAGAAGAGATGGAAAAATAAAATAACAAACAACAATTGATCTATATATTAAGATGCAACAACATATATTATTACTATCTTCATCTACTTAGTTATACATCAATAAACTATTCAAAATCATATGGAAACGCAAAAAGAGTTGTTACAAGACATACAACATGCTTAGAACCTTGTTGTGTTCCTCTAATAGTGTTTACATTTACAATAAAAAATGTGTTGAAGAAAAAAATTAAAAATTAGTACATTTTATGAATTTTCACATACATTAATGGAGACATAAAATTGAATAATGGTATTACAATATTCTTTCAATAGTTTGACACTATCTTTGCCTCCTTACAAGTACTCTAAAAATTATTTTGTGTGTACTTATTTCGTTATGGATTTTATATCCTCTGTATCCCAATATTTTCCAATTAATCATAATGAAAGATCAAAACCCCATAAAAATACTCAACCAAGCCAAACCCTAAGTTGTGATATTGTAGCAATGTTGAATCCATAGTGGAGGATGATTTGCACCAAAAATGGGTTCCTCAAATTGAAAGATGGGCTCAACAAATGTAAACTTTTGTGGTTGGGTGACCCTTTTAGAATGATGATAGTAGTTGAAATCAAAATCCATGCATTGAAACTTTTGGCGTCCAAACACATTCATGAAATCGCATAGTAACCCATGGATGGTGAAAAATGAATTAAAGGCATCTTAATTCGTTCAAAGGAGTAGGTGAGAGACAATTGCAAAGAAAAAGCATAAATATATGGATGTTCATATTCTATTAGAGCCTTCTACACGCTAAAAAGAAGCTTTATAGGCTGAAAAAGGGGATGAATGAACAAGCATAGTGATGGTTCTTGATATGGTCAAATTTCCAACAAAAGGAGGAAAGAAAAGATGTTAAATTCAAATAAGAGCTTTTCAAAGGTTTCAAAACTATGGTTGGTCATCGATAGGGTTCTCAATACCACCCTAAATATCGATAATTCCTAGTAGGGTGGGAACCCTTGACAAGGTAAACAAGACAAGTTTAAGTCCTAACAAACCCCACCCCTCCCAATGTTTCCTCTCACCTTATTATGGTATAGATGATGAAGTTAGATGGAATTTATATGGATGTTACAATTAAAAAAACACCATCATAAACTATTATTGATAATTATTACTTCTTCAAGTTTCATTTTTTCCTTTTTATTCTCTCAACCTTATTAACTTGTCCCTTAATTCTTCTATCTTCTTATTACAATCATGATATTGTATTACAATGTACACCTTTTTCCTTTTATTTCGTACCATATTTATTTTCTTCTTTCTCGTAGCTTTTTCATATTACGTTAATAACACACTTTCTTTTTAGATTATAGCACATCCTCAAGTCATACTTCATGTTAATCTCCATGCTTTCTATATTATTTTTCATTATTTGATAGAAAAGAGGTGGGAATGTTCTTTTATGCTTTTACCCATACTTTTTTGGCAACACAAAAGGTGTGTTGTGCTTAAACATTCTATGCACATTTAGCTTTTATAATTCCCAAAAATTAATATCCATAACTAGACCATGTGGACCATGGTCACAAAATATACCAATCTACTCCATGTCCATTATATAACATCCTTGATGTACATTGTTGTTGCAAACATTTGTACCCAAGTATTATGGATGAAGAAAATGTTGAGAGATGTCAGAATTGAGTATGAAGAACTCATTGCTATATTCTGTGACAACTCAAGCGCCATTAACATTTCTAAGAATCTAGTATTACATTCAAAGACAAAGCATATATCCATCAAGTATCACTTCTTGATAGACAAAGTAAGTGACAAAGAAGTCAGACTAGAGTACATACCTACCAAAGAGAAAATTGTAGATATCTTTACAAAGTCGTTGCCTAAGGATACTTTTGAGTATCTCAGAGGCAAGTTAGGGGTGATTTCCCCTTCTGATTAGAACTAAGATGCGGGTATTTGCATCAGTCTATGAATTCATTGCCATATCATATTCTAGATTGATGTTGTGGTGACTGCTACTCAAGGGGAGTAATTAGATATTTCAAATTTGAGATCAGAGCATGTGTACCTTTGCCATTTATGTCAAAGGGGGAGAGAAGAAATGTGAAAAAGTGGGAAAAAAGAGCAATGAAGGAAACAAGAAAAAGTGCACAATCTTAGGGGGAGATTGTTGAAGAAAAAGTTAGTTGGGTTGATGGTATTATTTTTCACATCATGTGTTGCCATCAATTCCAAAGGGGGAGATTGTTGGATGTTGTGGTTGTGCTGCTGATATGTGGTTGTCATTGATGTCAACACTATTATCATTTTGATTTGCTTAAGGTTTTATATGTCGAGGATATTGAAAAAATTGTTAAAAATATAGTTCAGGCAGCCAGTGGAGCTGAGAAGGTCAAAATGTTGGATTTAGCTCTGTGTATTGAATATCTAAAGGTGTGATTCAAAGGGTTTTTTGTTGAGCCCTTATAGTATGTTGTTCTAAATTTTAAGAGGTGCGCATAAAGTTTTGTGGAAGTTATGAAGATTTGTGTGCCTACAGTTATTTAGTTTCTATAGATGATGTTCTTAGTTGAAGCAGATGAAATTTTGGTAATCTCATGTGTTTCACATGTATCTATGATGTTCATGGATGATTCTATATCATACTTTATCCTTTTTTTACGTCTGCAATGATTGAAGTGTTCGTGATCGGAGATTTTTCCAATATGTGCCCAAGTGTTCATGTTTTTGGCCAACATTGTGGTGTTAGCGTGTTGCGGATCCATGAAGATTAATATTTCATTGTTTGGCATGTTTGGAGATGTTTTTTTGGGTCCTCACTATGTTGTGACCGACTTGTGTTGGTACGCATTGTAATTTATTCATGTATCAAGGCCAACAGTTGTAATTTATTCTTTATTTGTGGCCGATTGAATAGTGGTTGTAAATCCGTATAGCGGATATATATATGAGATTTTTTTTCTCATTTAGAAGGTATGCTCAAGTGTACAAGTGATGTACAAGTGAAAATAAATGTTAGATCATTCAGAGCAAAGTATGGAAGAGTTTGAGCAAAAGGGTGGAAGATTTTGAAGAAGTTTTTTTTGTGCCTAACTGGAACTGTCATCAGGCTTTTGCAGAAGCTATTTTCTCAGTTCATATTCATCAGATGGATTTAATTTGATTGTTATATGTAAGGTAGTGGGAATTCCCTTTGAGCAGTGTTCTCTAGGCAGTGTGCCTAAATGCAAGTGCATTCCCCTTTTTATTCTCTATTATACTTCTAACAAGGTATAATCTCGTGGACTAACATCCACCGTGGTTTTTCCGCTCACAGGGTTTCCACAAATAAAATCTTGGTGTTCATGTGTCTCTGATATGTTTTTATTATTCTTGCACTGTTAATTATCAAATCTATGATATAAATATTGGTTAATGTTGCATAAGTTAGTTTTTGGTAACAACTGATTCACCCCCCCTCTCAGTTTTCTATCCTTATTTTGCCAACAAAAGATGCATTTATACAAACAAATATGAAATAAATTTACATACATGGTCTAACAAGTAAATAATGGAAATTAACTACCTTTGATGTATAGTCATCAACCTCCTCATCCTTTGTCACTCCATAAAACTCCTCATCCCTAACCTTGTTATCCTTAGCCTCAACCTTTCAATCCTCAACCTCAATCTCCTCATATTTAGTCTCTTCATTATCATCCTCGTGTCATTCAATCTTAGGTACCTTCAACATATCACAATATGGTGTGAAAATTATTTTGTACATTACTTGGTAAATATGTGTAGATTGATAAACAAAATATTGATAAGTAGGAGGTTTCTTCCACAACATGTCAAATTATGATATTGCTATCAGGTTTTCAACCGTGTAGTTTTCGATTCAAACTCATTGACCCATGATTCATGAGTAGTGGTTCAAAATAACCCATCTCTCATGATAATGAATGGTCCACTTAGCACTCATTGCATCTAGGTAACAAAATATTGACATTGACAAGTTATAAGGAAATAAAAGTTGTAAGTTAAGATCTCATTACTAAATAATTAGTCCCCTCAATGTTCACTCTACTATGGATTCTAGTTGAGTTCCTCATTGCACCCTTTGTTATGTCCTATTAAAAAAATAATGTTCAATAATTCAAATTCAAAAGCAATTGACCAAAACAATTAGAAATATAGGCATATATGGGGAAATATTGAATTTACATATGTTAAATGCATATTTACATATTGTAACTTACCAAAATGTGTCTCACATGTGTTCATAAGTAGCGTGAATGAATAATAAATGTATATGCTAAATTTTGTGTCTCGTTTATTGCATCTCTAATAACACCATCCCTTTTTTCTCTAAATTTATGTATATTTCTTGTGCTCACAAAAAATTATGGCATACTAGACTAGAATGTGTATAATCAAAAGAATTAAATAATTTCTTATAAATTATATAGTTAATTACATTATTCAAATATCATGTACTACTTGGTTTAGCCAACTATTCATCGTACAACAAATTTTACAATGTTTCCATAAGAATTTATAATTTATTCATATTATTAATAAATCATAAAATGTATAGTAATGCTAGGTAGCTTTGTACCCAAGAGAGAACCTTCATAAGGAATTCCAATTTCTCATGAGGCACTACACTCCATTCAAAATTGCAAGAATTTATAAATAGTCATCAAATTAGAAATGTTGAAGGCATATAATAGGGTAAATTGAGATTTTTTTATTGTAAGTTATCAGTAGGTCTGGTTTGTCCAAGAATTTTTGTAAATGGATATTGTAATCAAGCTTAAAATATTAAAGGTTAGGCAAAAAATCATATAAATCAAACTCTAATAAATAATGAAGCACAAATAAGCATAAAGACATAAACATAAAACAATATTACCAAATCTTCATGTCGCCATTGATTCACCTTCATTGCACTTCTCCATTTTACTTGAATATAATAATTGCCCTTAGATTTTGAGTATGCAATAGGCCTAATGACAATTACAAATCAAAATATTGAAGATTCTATATGACTATGGATGCACTTGACTTAATGACTTGATAGCAAGATGACTCTAGAAAGCTAGTGGATTCTCCAAGATGTCTAAGATGAAGAAATGACAATGGTAGAGGTCTTTTATAGGGAAGTCAATTTTGAGTGAATGGTTGAGATTGAAAGACAATGATCAATGGCCACGATTAAAAGATGAGTTATGAAATAGGGTTAGGGCTAAATTAGAGCAAATGATAAGGATTGATAGTCAAGATTAAATTATAAGATAATTCAATCAAGGGTGGAGGTTAATTGAGACATTGACAGATAAAGACTTGATGTGGAAGATAAAATTGGCAGGTATAAAGAGGTGATAGGAGAAATTAAATAATAGAAATTATTTAATCTAGGTGGCCAATGCATAATTAAATAATTAAAATAATTGTTTAATAATAGAAGAATGTGAGGAAGAGAATCTTTTGAATAAAATAATTATTTAATTGAAAATTCAAGAGAGTGGACCAAATTAAATAAATAAAATTTAATTTAATGTAAGAGAGAAGAGGCTAATGAATAATTAAATAATTATTTAATTTAATTATAGTGGAAAGTGACATAAAAATTAAATAAATAAGAATTTATTTAATTTTAGAAAGAAAGGGTAATTAAATAAATAAAATTTAATTAATTAATCAAGGAAGAATAAAGATAGATAGAAATTAATTAAATAATTAAAATTATTTAATTAATAGAATATTTATGACTTTAGGAAATAATTAAATAATTAAAATTTTATTTAATTATGAAGAATGAGAGGAAAAATGATGGAAGATTTATGAAGAAAATAAGAGTCGCAGGCCTAGGACAATTTTTAGTGTCTATAGATACATCCCTAAATTTTTGGATCTAGGTTTTCAATAATCATCATTAGAATCCCAACAAGATTTTTGAAACTAATCTAAGGCATCAAAAAAGGCGACTCCTCTTTTTTTCTATTCATTTTAATTGTAGAGGATCTCAATATATCAATCTTGGTTGAAATAAGTAAGAATAACTGACCTAAAATATTCATCGACTAGAATTCTAGTCACCCACTTCCTTTTTTAAGATGACACCATATTATTTAGTAATTCAAGATTTTTTATTACAAATATCATCAAATAGGTTATAACTTGCACCTTGTCTTCAATCCAAAGTATAAATACTTTTAAATATATTTTTCTTCTTCTTCAACATATCCATAAATGTTCAAAAAAGGATATCAAACTTATAGGATTCAATTAGAATCTCTACTATGCAATTAATTTTACATTCCTTTATTTACATGTGGTTAAAAAAAATGAGATAAATTTTAATGAATAATTCAAATAAAAATCTCATCCTATAAAGGGAAATGGTTGATTATGGCAAGTAAAATTATAATGAAATTTTATTTTATCAATTATATTCTATTTTACATTTTATTAGTTCTTAGATTACTTATAAACATCAAATCAAAAATAGAAAGAATTTTTATTTAGAATACTTGCATTGATATAAATTAGATAGCATTGAATGACATGGGCAAAAGCTTGTAACTCCAAATACTCAAGAAGTACAAGTATTCTTAACCTTAACTTCCAAAATATAGTCTTGTGAGCTAAACTTGTTTGAAAAATGTATAAAAAAACTCAAAATGGTGTAAAATCATGCAAACCAAATATCTAGATTCAATAGAGAAAGAAATAATATTCATGGTTGCCAACCTTTCAAATAGGTTCAAGATGTGGAGCTTCATAATATCATGCAAAGAAGTGATCATCCCCACCCTTTCATGGATTAATCATAATGAGGAAAAAGATCTTTTTTGGGAGGATTATGGAATGGTCATAAATTGCTAAAGTAGATTCACAAATAGAAGAGGCAAACATTTTCTTGAAAAGTTGCATAATGGCTTAAAAAGTCAGAGACTATCTCTTCATATATGAAGACAAATTAATTTCAAAGGCCAAATGGATTTTTTTTTTATAATTGCCCTTTTCATCAAAATAAAAAAATTGTGTTGCATTTATGCTTGAAGCTATGAGCTATCATCTTCTTGCTTGAAAAGGATGAAATTTTTTGGATGACATCTATTTTAGGAGCATATTCAATTAAATAGGTTATTAGATCCTCACTAATGACTCTTCTTCCAAAATATGACCCAACAAATTTTTTTGAACAAATATTTCCTTTTTGAAGTGAGGATTTTTTCCTAGTTTTCTTTACATAATAAAATCTTGACCAAACAAAGATTTGGAAAAATAGGAATAATGAATCCCTTTAATTGTGTCCTTTGTGGTTGTGTTAAAAAAATATTTTGATCATCTCCTTGTCAATTATAGCTTCAATATTATGTGTTGATAATGATTAAACAACAAACTTAATTAAAAAGGAACCTTTCTCAGTACCTTGTTGTAATATTTTTTAGCTAGACTTTTTTGAAAACCCACCTATTTGTGCATCTACCTAAAGAGCCCCTCAATTATAACTTGAAATTTATGGCTTGAATGTAAAACAAAATCTTCAAAAGCTCAATCTCCATGATAGAAAGTAATTCAAAAAATGAAAATTTGATCTATGAAGTAGTCATGGTGGTAATCTTAAAATATCTAGAGCACATCAATTCATTATTTAATTGAGATTCTTCTCTCTTGAATAATTAGTCATTACTCAAAACTCCTTTCACAAGCTTGATTATTGGTGTCAAAAAAGGTTATATGAGTGCCTTCACATCCCCTCCAAGTAAAGTTGGAACTTTGATTTTTCTTCTCGATAAAATTTGGGGTTTTCGAGGGCACAATGCATCATTAGTTAGGGACTATTCAGGTAATCTACTTTTGGCTAAATTAATTAAACTAGAAATTGGTATAAATATCGAGGTTGAAGCATATGATGTGCCTATATGGAATCCAAATTAAAACGTCCTCTAATTTTAAAATCTTAATTTCATAGATGATTATTCTTAAGTGAGCATTAATGTGATCAAATTTAGAAGAACTAAATCACTAAAAAAATTAATATTATGCAATAGATCTGGATCTTTCTATATGAATTCATCTCATGAAGTCTATCACTACTGCAGGGAAATAAATCATGTTTTTAATATCTTGTCAATATAGGAATCAATAAAATATAATATTCAATGGTATTTGACTCATTATTTTTCAAATCACTTTTCTTAATGATCGTATTGTATGACTCCTTGTACTATCTCACCAATTATCGATCCTTGTACAACATTCAAATTTTCTCTTTTTTGTGGCCCATCTTCACAGCATATTGTTTACACATGTGAGTCTATTATGTGAAAGCATTATTTTAATTTAGTTTTTATTTGAAGATTTTTTTTTTATTTACATTAAATCTATAACACTAATACTTCCTATCTTTAAACCATCAATAATTGTAAATGATAATTGTCTCCTCTATCATTTTGCTAAGATGATTGATGCCCCTTTCTTATTAATGGCCTCTTGTGCTTTCAACCATCATTTTACATCTCTTATTCTCTACATAATGTTAGAAGGGGTGATATGGTGAGTAATATAAGGATATACTTATCACCTTATAAATGGAAATTGTCCATTTTGAGGCCATTAGACTTCACCTTATTGGCATATATTTTTTATTTGGGTTGCCTCCATGTCAAATGGGTTCTCAAGGAAATCTTGGAATATTATTTTTTTACGGGAGACACTAGGATCATTTACTACTTTGAAATCATATTTTCCTTACTTTTTAATTGTATGGGCCTATTACAAGACATTAAGTTCATATAAATGGCGACCTTTGGGTTTATTTAAGACTTTTTGATCTCATTGTCTATCTATTGCCATGTTGTCGCTACTTATGATGACACTACATGGGAAGCTCCACTAAGGGATATATATGCTCATGAAATGTTAAATAATTACCACAATGTCCTATATTTACAATGTTATTCAAACTATACCATCAATTGTGTAGTGGTTTTTAGGAATGCCCTATACACACATAGGGATCAACTTGGGAGGTCTATGTCTATGAGAGTCTCTAAATTTTTTTCAATTCTTGACTTCTTATTTTTGCATGCTCCTCCTTAGCCACTTGCAACTCCTTAATCCTTATTTACCACTCATTAACCAATTTCCCTCCATCTTCCTGGCAATGCTTCAACTCTTTCCTCCTTAGTTTCTCAATAATCTTTAATTTCAATTTTGTATTTTGGATTATCATCTTGGTTCTACTTACACTAATTTTGTTCATTATATTTTTTGATGACTTGGCTCTTGACCTCCACATTATCTTTATATTTTTTGTTGTCTCCTTATTAATATATTTAGTATAGGTGGTTTATCACCTTTTATCTTAAAAAAAAAAAAACTTTACCATTCGTACATGCATTCAACATTCCATATTTCTTATAGAGGTTTCAAGGTAATGTAAACATCACTCATATGTTCAACATTGTTATATTTAGTCTTCATAAAATCACAAAGAGTTCATTTGTGTTCAAACAATTTCAACAAAACATGTAACTATATATCTTTAAAATATTGCATAGCAAGCATTACACATTAGAAATATACAATGAAACACCAAACATAAAACCAACGATTATATCCCAAGTTCTAAATTTAATTGCATTGAAAAGTGTTGATACATCTCACAATATGTATAGCATAAAAATATGTTGTTATATATATATTTTTAGGAAAATACCATGTATGCACCTCTATTACCATGATATTTTATAAATATTATCCTAATACAAGTACAAATAAATAATGCACATAAAGCATAAATATGACACATAAATATTTTACTTGTTAATCCTACAAGGACAATATCACAGTAATCAAATCTATAAAAAGTTGTGATATTTTAGCATGTGAACATCAATTATAAAAGAAAGAATAAGAAATATGGAATATAAAACAACCACAAGAATGATAATGACATAAATATATCCTAGGAAAACTCAACCTCTAAAGTATTGGACCAATGTATTCCCAAAAACTATATAATTATAATACAATATTAGTCTCTTGCCTCCACAAAGATCGACATCATATTCCTTTGGTAAAGATTTAGCATATAACTCTATAAATAACCATCCATATGCCCATTATTATGTGCTAATATTGACCTAAAGCTCATGTTTGACAATATCAACCTAGAGATTTATGAAAAGTTTAGAAGATGTTATCAAGCTAAATTATTATTTTTAGAATGGTTTTAATTTTGATCTTATTTGGAAATAGAAGGTTACATCCATGTTACTTATTGAAGATACATATATTTTGTTTGATCTAGGACATTAAATGATTGCGTGTTGTTATGGATTCTTAGTTGGGGTTTACGAAGGTATTTTTTGGAATTAATTAACACTCAATGGTGTTGGTAGGAAATGATATGGTTTGTAATTTATTTTTATGGTCATTTTTTCTTCTTGTAGGTTCTCATTCATCTAGTATGATTGCCATTATAGTCATTTATTGTTGTTGTACTTCATTATTTTTAATAATAATGTGTATAGTATTTTAATAGATGTCATTTATATTTGGATAACCTGGAAGAAGATCAAATGTGAGAGAGTTAAAAGAAAACTATTTATAGAGGTATGATATGTTTTGAATCAGGTTGGTTGTAGTTTATATATCATTGTGTGTGTTCTTTAAACTACATGATTTTATTAATAGTCGCACATTTTGTGTAAGTGCTAGGTACTAAAATTTGAGTTACTTCAGTTGGTATTAGACTAGACATTGCACATGCAATGGAGTCCTAGAGTATATGTGTCTTTGATGGACTATTTCATTTGATTGTTTAATGAAGAGTCTTTAATTTTTTCGCACATCATCATCTTGGTGCAATTTTTACCTTTGGAGGTGGTAGCCTTGAGCATAAAAATGGATTATATATGGATGAGAGTTATAGTATAGGTTAGATATGTCATAAGAAAAAGGTCTATTAATCGTTGGGTTTAATTGGATGCAAAAAATGTCTTTGGTTGTTGTTTTGGCTAGTTTGGGGTATTCAATGCACACTCAATCTTATATTTGGAGGTGTTTGGACTTCTAAGCTATGTTTCAGTAATGGGTTGAAATTGGATATATTTGCATGTCTATGTGACATTTATTGATTGACTGTGGCTTTGGAATTCTTATATTTTATCAATCAAGGTGTTGATCAATTGGAAGATATAGTAAATGCTTCTATAGAGCTTGCAATCACAATAGAGTTTAGTTAGGATAGTATGGTTGTAGCATAAGTGATTCATAGATTGGTTGGAGTTTCTCTTTTTCTCTTGCAAGGTGTTTAACAAGTGGGAGAATGTTGGGAATCAATTTGTTTCAACCTTTGTAAGTTCCTAGAACTATTTATTCATTATTTAACATTTTCCTACAAACATTTGGATATTGTTGTATTTTATTTTATTTAATATTTATGCTTTGTCGTAGATGGAGCATTTTATTTTTGAGGTGGTACTCTTTTCCATGTGTCAACATTTTGTGGCATATTATAAGAAGTCATCAAGAGGTTTATTTATAGAAGATATGGATTGCCTATTTAGATGGGATCTTATGATGCATAAGAACATGATTATAGGTGGTTACTAATTGTGAAAAAGGAATATTGACCCACCTATGATGCATGTAATTATGTGTCTTATATCATATTTATAAATAAGTTAAATGATAAATAATGAGTCAAATTTAGGTGTGGGTTATATGGATTTTAAACATGATATTTTTAACCTTGTTTAGGCCCATGGTAATGCTCGTTGGTGGTATTTTGGCCCTCCATGAGTTTATATATTGAGGGTTTAAGATGGATAAATTGAGGAGTTTTCATATGTAGGGTTATGTTGTTTTTCCTTCAAAGGAGTAAGATATAAATCTCCATGTTGAGGCTTGACCTTGCAAGTTTATCGTAAAATATTTTTGTTGTGGATTAATACATTGGAGGATGGTTTTTTTCCCAAAAGGGTTTTCCTTGTGCATATCGGTGTCTTTTATATTTATTTTATTTTATTATTATTTCATGTTCTTGAAGTGTTAATTTACATGTTGTTATGCTACCAAAATTTACTTGATAGATAAAAGATACAGTATTTTTCCTCTAAGGGTTAATGGTGGTAAATTTACCATGTTTTTTATTTAATTTCATAGTATGCGCTTGTATCTAGATATATTGAATATTTGATTAATAAAATCATAGGATACTAGAAGGTGCACACTACTTTCTTTTTTTCCTTCTTACCAAGTGACCACCATCTCGATTGTGTAGATTTTATGTGATTAGATTAGAAAACAAAAATAATTTCAAATTCAACACAAGAACACAACCAATATCCTGGGAAAACCCTCCAACTCGAGGGAGAAAAAACCTAGCCAAAATATCTCCTATATATTGATTCAATATGAGCAAAAATTTGCTTACAATTCAAGCACAATACAATGCCTAATCAATACAATGAACAACACCTCTCCTAGATGCAAACAAAAATGTTATACTTGAATCGATCTGCTACTACAATAGATGAAGATCTACTGCTCAGATCATAACTCTTCCTCCTTTATCAAATGCTTGACTTGATTGGTGAACAATGAAAGAGGAGCCCCAATAAATAGATGTTCAATAGCCATCACACCTCTTCACCAAGAGAGGTTGACCTCTTTAGGAGAAACATCTTTTGGAGAAAGGCGTGATTTCCTAGAAAGGTCGGTCTTCATAAATAAATATCTTTTATTTATTTTATATTTTATATTTTATCTTTTAGTGACTTTAAAGAAGGCATTACTTATTTAAATAATCAATAAATAAATTTAAATAGCTGTAAGCTATCATTTAAATTTATTTCACAATTTTCTCTTAAGTATTCATTACGTATATGAAAAATGTCATTAACACTCCCTCTCAGATAGGGAGGAATACTTTTAGTTGTACAAAATGAATCACCTCATAGTAATGTTAATCAACATGGCTACATCCATGTAAGAAAAGGATTGTCACCTCATTGTGAAAGCATATCACCTCGTCGTGAGATCAACCATCATGGCTACCTCCATAGATGGTAAGTACATGTGTTCATCACTCAATATGATGTTGTCACCTCACCATGACTTTCACCATGGCTCCACCAGAGGGTAAAACACGAGTATAGATAAATCATCACGAAATCCCTCGTGTGATAACATCCACCATGACTCTCCCAGAGGGTGGAAACAAGGGATTTCACCTCAAAATTCTCTTGCAAAGAAGAAATCATAACCAAGGGATTTCACCTCGAACTTCTCTTGCAGAGAAGAACTCATTACCAAGGGATTTCACCTCGAACTTCTATCATAGAGAAGAAATCATTAAAGAGGATCACTAATACTAAGACTCCTTCTCAGTTAAGGTTGTATTCTCCACCATACCAAGCTTATCTCGGAAGTACACAAAATTTATCCTGGAGAGAGGCTTGGTGAGAATGTTTGTCGTCTGCTCATCAGTGCTAATAAACCTCAATTGTATAGCTTTCCTCAATACCATATCTCTAATATAATGGTACTTGATCTCAACATGATTTGTTCTGTCATGAAACACAAGATTGATAGAAAGCTTCACACAACTCTGGTTATCACAATGAATGATAATAGGCTCCATTGATTGCCCAAAAAATCCTACAAGGAGCTTACAAAGCCACACTGCTTCGTGAGCTACCATACAAGCTACAATGTATTATGCCTCTGTTGTACTCAATGCTACTGAAGACTGCTTCCTTCTACACTAGGATATCATAGCAAATAACAAACTAAAGCAACAACCAGAGGTACTCTTTTGATCTATGACACACCCTGCCCAATCAAAATCAATAAAGCCATGCAACTCCAAATCCACACCTGTAGAATATCTCAATCCATATCCAACTATGCCACATAAGTATCTCAAGATATGTTTAGCTGCAACAAGATGTATCTACCTTGGTTCACAAATAAACTGACTTAATGCACTTACTGCATAATAGATATCCGGTCTAGTTTTAACTAGATACATCAATGAACCAATCAGCTGCCTATACATCGTACAATCCACCAATTCTTAACTAGCTGCAGCCTCCTTCAACTTATGTAAGTTTTTCTCCATAGGTGTAGATATAGGTTTGCAATCAATCATACCAAACCTCTTTATAATGTCAATAGTATACTTCCTTGACTTAAAATCATCTCATCTGGTTTTTTCCAAACTTCTAAGCCAAAGAAGTAATGCATGAGACAAAGATTCTTCATCTCAAACTCAAAAGCTAACTCCTTAAATTTTAGAATCATGTGTTCTTCTCTAGTGATAATCAAATCATCAACATAAAAAACCAAATTAAATGCTTCACCGTTTATTACCTTGAAGTAGAGGTTAGAATCTGCATCATTCTTTGAGAAACCCAAACTCAATAGGTAACGATCAATCCTTTCATACCAAGCACGAGGAGCCTGCTTAAGACCATACAAGGCCTTCTTCAACTTGCAAAATGAGACTCTTTCCCATGTACCTCAAAACCATCAGGTTGCTCAATGTAAACCTCTTCTTCTATGACTCCATTAAAAAAGGTTGTCTTTACATCCATTTGGTGAATCTTCCATCCTCTAGATGCTGCAATCACAATGATGGTTCTAACAGAAGTATAACGAGCCACAAGAGCAAAGGTTTCTTCATAGTCAACTCCCTCTTTTTGTGAGAACCCTCTAGCCACAAATCTTGCCTTGTACTTCTCAATGCTCCCATCAGCCACATGCTTGATCTTGAAGAGCCATTTAGAAGACACCATGGATTTTCCTTCAGGTCTAGGAACAATATCCCAAACATCATTCTTAAGTATGGATTGATACTCCTCGGTCATAGAATCTTTCCAAACTTTTTGACTAGAAGATCCTTCAACACTTGAAGGCTCTGACTCAATGATATGACTTATCAAAGCTACATAACCGGAGAGCTTATGAGGTCTCTTACTTTCTCTGAAAGTTCCTCTTGGGGTTGCAAAATTTTTTGCCTTCTGCATTATTTTCCTAGCCCAAAGAGGTCTCTTCTTTCCAATAACAATATATGTAGGCCCATCAGTAGGCTCCAAGGGTTCAATTGGATCATCATCTTCTCGAGGTTCTGGAACCTCCCTCTGATTCTCAGGAATATGGTCAACTTCCATATCTTGAGGAGGCTCTTCTTCATCAATCTCCATATGAGATCCCTTGGATCTTCTAAATGCAACATCCTCCTCAAATGTGACATCTCTATTAATCTCAATAGTCTTCTGACTTAGAATATAGATTTTGTAAGCTTTAGAAGTCTCGCTATAGCCTACCAATATTCCCTTCTTGCCACAAGGTTCTAATTTTATCCTCTTTTCCTTAGGTATATGAATGTACACTGGACACCCAAAGATCCTCAAATGACTTACTTCAGGTTTCACCCCAAAGAATGCTTCTTCAGGAGTAATGTTCTCCAAGATTCTATGAGGACTCCTATTCTGTACATAGACTGCAATCCTGGATGCTTCAGCCTAAAGAGAAATTTGTAGGTATTGGTCATAAAGTATGACTTTGACTGCTTCCATGATAGTTTTGTTCTTTCTTTTCGCAACTCCGTTCTATTGAGGATTATAAGGAACGCTAAGCTCCCTTTTAATCCCTGCTTCAATGCAAAAGTTATGAAAAAGAATAGAAGTGTATTCTCCTTCATTGTCGGATCTCAACACCTTGATCCTCTTCCTAGATAGATTCTCCACCTGAGCTTTGAATTCTTTGAATCTGTCTAATACTTCCTCAGGTTTTTTAGATCTCAAGAAATAGATCCAAGTCTTTCTAGAGTAGTCATCAATAAAAATAATATAATACAAGAAACCACTCGAAGACGCAACAAACATGGGACCACATAAATCTGAATGAATATGATCTAAGATACATTTGGATCTACTTTCACTATTATGGAAGGGACCTTTTGTATTCCTACCCAAAGCACAACCTTTGTAGGTTCCTTCATGCTTCTGATTGAACTTAGGGAGGCCCATGACCATCTTCTCCATAACAAGTAGTGCTCTAAAGTGAAGGTGAGCCAATCTTCGATGTCAAAGATCACCCAAACTTGCAGAGTCATGTACTAGAGCCTGAATGGAGCACGTGAAAAGTCTGTAGAGACACCCATGTTTAACTCCAACCATTCGGGCAATCTTGAAGTTAGAGTTCTTCGCCCATATGAGAAATTTTCTTTCAAAAAAGGCAACTTGATAACCCTTGTCTTCCAAGGCTGATATGGAAACAAGGTTCTGCTTGATGCCTGAAATGAATAGTACATCATCCAACTATAATGAATCGTCAAAATCCAAATGTAGAGATGAAGTCCCAACTCCTTTAACTGAGTAACTAGCATCGTCTCCAATAATAACTTGTTCATTGGAATCTTTCATCACCAAATCAGATATATGTTCCCTGAATCATGTGATGTGGTGAGAGGCACCACTGTCTATCAACCAAGTGTTGGTGTCGGTAGATACATTACTTAACAAGGTTGAATAGAATAGGTATTCACTTGTATCCTTTTGCATAGAGGCTTCATCGATATTAGCAAAGGTAGCCCGTTGCTTAGGCCTAGAGGGACATTCCTTTGTAAAATGACCATACTTGTCACATTGGAAACATTGGACCTTGGAGAGGTCCCTCTTCTTCTTAAATGCAGGGCCACCATCAGTTCCTCTATCTCTATTTCTTTTGAAATACCCTTTCTTCCCACCTTTCTTCTTTTAGGATTGAGTGGCAAGAACATGAAGATCTTAATTGGCAACACTTTTCCCAATACCTCTTGCAGCCAACCTAAACTCTTCTTGAATACAGTCTTCCCTCAATTGATCAAACTTGGGAAGCTTCAATCTTGCACTAATTTCTTGAATATAAGATTGCCAGGATGAAGGGAGACCATTTAGAGCTAACATGGTTAGATCTTTTCTATCGACCACATGCCCAATAGATGATATTTGATCTCTCAATTTAGTTATTCTCATGAAGTAGGCAATGATAGTTTCTCCCTTCGCCATCTTCAAGTGATGAAGTTGTTGCTTCAATGCAAGAGCTCGACTGGTGTTATTGATCTTGTACATATCCTCTATGGTTTTGAACATCTCTTTCAAAATCTGTAACTTGGAGACGATAGAAACAATATGATCCTTCACCGAATCAACCAACATCTTCTTTTCCCTAGTATCTTTCTTCTTCCATAGGACCTTTTCTTCCTCTTTTGTAGGCTCTGGGGGGGAGCTCTCCACAAACTCTGCCAATTTGCTTTCCTCCAAGGTGAGCATGATCTTGAATCTCCATGAAATGAAGTTTGATGCTCCCTCAAGCCTATCCTCAATCTTAAGGCCATTCACCATCTTGACAAGTGAATGAAGATGAGAAAATTCAACAAGGGTATGGTTGAAAAATACAAATCTGATCGGGATCCTCTTCAAACCCGCTCTGATACCATGTAGATTTTATGTGATCAAATTAGAAATCAAAAATAATTTCAAATTCAACACAAGAACAAAGCCAATATCCTAGGAAAACCTTCCAACTCGAGGGAGAAAAAACTCAGCCAAAATATCTCCTATATATTGATTCAATATGAGTAGAAATATGCTTACAATTTAGGCACAATACAATGCCTAATCAATACAATGAATGACACCTCTCCTAGATGCAAACAACAATATTATACTTGAATCGATCTGTTGCTACAATCGATGAAGATTTGTTGCTCAGATCATAACTCTTCCTCCTTTATCAAATGCTTGATTTGATTGATGAATAATGAAAGAGGAGCCCCAATAAATATATGTTCAATAGCCATCACACCTCTTCACCAGGAGAGGTCGGCCTCTTTAGGAAAAACGTCTTTTGGAGAAAGGTGCGATTTCCTAGAAAGGTCGGCCTTCATAAATAAATGTCTTTTATTTTATATTTTATCTTTTAGTGACTTTAAAGAAGGCGCCACTTATTTAAATAATCAATAAATAAATTTAAATAGTTGTAAGCTATCATTTAAATTTATTTCACAATTTTCTCTTAAGTATTCATTACGTATCTAAAAAATATCACTAACATGTGCTTGTATCTAGATATATTGAATATTTGATTAATAAAATCACAGGATACTAGAAGGTGCCCACTAATTTTATTTTCCTTCCTACCAAGTGACCACCATCTCGATTGTAACACTCCCATCCTCCATCATGCTCAAGTATAATGTATAAGAAACCAAAGATAGGAACATAATATGAATATTACATAGAAACCATTATATCATGTATGAACTTAAACATGTACACTTGAATATATCCCCTACAAAATAAGATTGATTAAACATGTGATAAGTTTCTTACACATCCAACTAAAATATTGTAAGTAGATCTTTACTTATCAACATTAAAAAAATTCCATAAACACATCTTTGTATATTCAGTGTCCTACATAAAATTATCTACATTAGCAACAAACACCTAAAGTTATTTGTACCACAATCTAATAATGTACGTACCCCCTAGAACTCCAACTACACGGAAAACTTATAGTCTTAAACTAATCAAATAATCCAAAATCTCTCGAGCAATAATAACATAAAGGATATGACTCATATCCTCTGTGTCGCCAAGTATTGAAGGACACCCACTAATAAATAAACTTGGAAATGGAACCATTACAAAATATATCTTACAAACCAAACATGTCATTTTCAAAAACCAACCAAAGTTATAACTACGACAAGTAAGATCTCTACCTCTAAGACCACAATAAAAAAGCCATCTCAACTTCCCATGGTCAAATATAAGATCAAGAAGATACTAAAAGGACATAAATATTTTCAACATAAGGAAAATTGAACAACCATTTATGCAACAAAATAATATGCTCGAGGTCACTAAATATCTATAGCACTCCTCAAACTAGTCCTCACTAATACGTGTAGCCTAAGACCCCAAAAAATGTAACAATAAAAAATCATAACCATGCATCCACTCCTTAAATAAGCCATAAAAATTGGCATCCTTAGCTCAAGACTTGAACGTGTGAGAATATAAACCATAAATTAAATGCATCTAAAAATAAGTGGTCAATTCTGTGGACGTCAAAATCTGCATGATGGATTTAAACTAGTTCATGTTGTTAGCACAAGTTAGTTTAAATCAACAAACTCAAACATCTCTATGAAATATGGAACCATGTTAAACAATTAAACTAATGAAAACAATGCAAAAATATGAATCATTCCTATCCCATAGTAGATTGGCGCTATCCTTTATGTAGAAGATAGCCCTTTCCCAATCCTTGATAAGGTTAGTGAGATGATAGATAATGAGATGCTTGGTGAACTCAAGTTGCCTATAGTGATAGTGCTCAAAATTGTAGATGAAAAATGAGAGAAAATGCATTGAACTTATAGGATAAGTTGAGAGAGGAGAAACTAAGATTGAGGGATGTGGGACTAAATCCCATCAAATGAGAGAGAGCCACTTGTCACAATGGGATTAGCCCATGCTTGTGCAAGTTTTGGTTAATGTGCCCATTTCAAATTTGAAAATGGCAATAAATGAATATGGTTGAGGGTTTTTGGGGGGAATTGTGTTTGTCCAAAAAAGTCAAACATGAGAGTTAATGAAAGGAATATGCCCTTATGAGGGAAAATAGGTGTTTTAATAAATCAATTTAAATGATTTATTGTGCAAATGGATAAATCTAGAGGATTTAGGTGATTAGGATTAAACTAATCGGGATTTGATTAATCTAACAAGAGTTTAGGTGATATGACATTTGATTTCAATTTTTGTATTTATTTTAAATCAAATGAGAGGAAAATGCATATGAGTGATTTAATTAGATATATGTGATTTAATTAAACCAGGAACTATAGGAGATAATTAAATAATCGGATTTATTTAATTTTGAGAGAAGTGAATTAATTAAATTGGTTTATTTAATTAATAGATGAAATAATGTTGAATGAAGTATGATTTGATGCATGTGTATATTTTGAATGTCTGCATTTTTCCCCTCTTTGAAGCAATGTACTTATTGCATTGATTCAAAGAATGATGCCATTGACATCAAAATAAATAAATAAAAAATGATTTTTTCAGATGCCCCAGCGAAAAGAAGTATGTTAGTACATTGCCCCCTCGAGAGATCGAGCAAAAATATTGAGGTCAATCTCGCGACAAAGAGGTTCAAAATGAATGTATGGATGGTTAGACTATATTATCTATATGATAATGATGACGTAAATGAGATGTTTGGAAGATGCTTAGAATAACAAATCTATATTATCTTAAGCGACTTAGATGATTATGAAATGTATATGAGATGGATGTGATGGATGATGTTGTGCTATGATGACATGAAATGATTATGAAAGATACAAGATGGATGCAGGATGGATGCATTGTTAGCATGAAAGAGGATAGAATAATGAGAGGAATCAACCCTTAAATCCAAGAAGATGTAGAAGTCCAACAAGTCTACTAGTTGTTGAGACTTTATTGGATATGATGATGAATGATAATGATGTATTGCTAATCCAGGGATGGGGGAGATAAAGAGCATACCTTTCTTTATGTTTGATAACACACATAGGGGCGATGCATCAAGGTATTAAGAATCAGGATGGCATTGTGCCTAGTGTGATGGACTTTGACTCGTCAAACAGATAGGAGTACTCTTGTTCACACTTGACAAACATAACCTTATTCAGAATGTAGTTCAAATATTTTAGACATCTCGGGCCAAGACATAAAAAGGAAAGCCTTCTTATGTGGTCAATAAGATACCTAAAACATCCTTCCTACAAACAAAACAAAGTATGCATGATGAAGTTATTTTACAATAATATCCAACAAGCACAACAAATAAAAAGATAATGATCATTGCCCCATTCCTTTCTCTCTAAACCTATTTTGTTTAGGCATCATCGAGAGGTTCTTAGAATGAACACAAAATAAGATAAGTCAATAAAAGACCAAATAAAGCAAACCAAACAAGCTAATGTTCTTCATATCGCTAACCAAGACTAACTACTATGGGGTATCTAATGCTTATGTCCATCACAAGAAAGCTTCATCCTAGGACATGTTGTGATCAAGGTTTTTGATGGGACTGATTTGGGTGATAAGCTATTGATATTCTGAGTTGACCAACTTGCTTGCTTACTGACTTAGACTTTCAAGACTCTAACAATCAGACTGTTCATTTTTGAACTTGCTAAACTTGCTTCTAACTGACTCACCAAAGGGTGAAGGCGATGATTGACTTTATTATGAGTGAGACGATCATGGGTGAAAGCGAGATGATGGGTGCACCATTTTGGATTTTTTTGATATTTTGGGGTTTTTTTTGGTATTTTTGAGATGTTTTACAAATGTTTTTGGTATTTCAAGATTTGCGATGAGAGGACTGAATTAAAGACCTATCCTAGGGGTCTCAGGAGTTGATCCATAGATTAGCCTTGCCTATGTTATACACGCAGAGACCACGTAGTTCGACTGACGATAACTGACTTGATGATAAGATGGACAAATGGATTCACCCTTTTTATTGTTTAAAGGACTGACCTAAGATGCAGACTAGATGGGAAAATGGATTTCCAATGCGACGGACGCATGAAGGACTGACCTTAGATGCAGACTAGATGGGAAAATGGATTGCCAATGCGATAGACGCCTAAAGGACTGATCTTACTGTCTCAAGGGATGATCAAAAACCTTGCCTATGTTCAAGCTCAGAGACGACGTAGTTTGGACAAGGTGGAAGACTGACACGACTCAATGATGAATTTTTTGAAGATTTTTTGATATTTTGACATGCTTTTGATATTTTATATGTTTTTGATTTTTTGAATGTTTTTGAAATTTTGATGAGTTTTTTTAATGTTTTTTGGATTTTTGCATGATTTTGACGATTTGGATATGGATATGTGATGATATCAGTGCTTTGTTTTGAGATTTTGTTGAAAAACAAGCTTAATGTTGATCAATCGGATTGATAGATTGATAGTTTGACTAAGTCTGTTAAGTCAAACAAAAGTGATAATGCACTCGTAAACTATAGGAAGTTGTGTTATCCTAGAGTAAAATCGTACACGAGGGGGGAGTTTGACTAAGTGTGTTAAGTCAAACAAGTTGATGATGGATTAGATAATTTGACTAAGCGTGTTAAGCCAAACAAAGATGATAACGAATTTGTAAACCCAAGGAAGTTGTGTTATCCTAGAGTAAACTCGTGCACAAGATTATAGTTTGACTAAGTGTGTTAAGTCAAACAAGGTGATAATTGATTGGATTAGATTGATCAAGATTGATGAAGCTTGATTTGAAACAAAATTGTTTTGATGATTTGATGTGACGTTGATGTGCAAGTTAGATGCGACTGATATTGATTGTTCAGATTGATATTTGATGAAAGATAAAGCTTGATAAGGATCGTCTTCCTGTCAAAACATGCCATGGGCTAGTGATTTGGATTTTGGATCACAAGTTCTTCAACTAATTTAATTTTGTGTTTGCCAATGTTCGGATCACCACATAAGTTGGAGGATATAGATCAAGATTTATTCCTGAAGCAAGATCTAAATATCTGCCCCCAGTGTTTAGCAATGTTTGAACAACCATGGGTGGATTCTTGGATAGATGGATGGATGAATGGATATGGATCATCTTGCCATAAGATAAGGGTGTTCAAATAGAGGATTCTCATTTGAATAATGCTTCAAGGTTTAAACAACATCGGGTAGAACATGATCAATGAAAATGACCCATGTCAAGATGTTTACCACAAGCAAGTGTAAAGTGTGCCCCAAAATTTCATCAAGATTAAGATAGCTTGGAGTATGGATGCAAATAGATAAAAATGGATTAGATAAATGGTTCATGGATGAACAAATTATATGGTTGAAATATTGGGTTTATTATGGATGTGATAAGATGCTTTCTTCTGAACTGACGCACGTAGATTCTTGATTCTACACATGACTCCTTTTTTCCAGGTTTTCATCATGGTACCTGTCCAAAGTGCCATCGAAATGGTTTTCGCTAAAGGACGATTTTTTTTCTTTACTGTTTTCAATCCTTTCTATTTTAGGATTTTTATATTTTTATATTTTTTTGTATTTTCTAAGAGATTTTAAGCTGATGTTGAACCACCTAGTGGTGCTGATGTTGATGCTTCTGTCATAACATGCCATCGGTATCCTGCTTGAAGAAGTTTATTTCCCAAGATACGTGCACTTGAAAGCAAATTTTGAGAAATATGTTCTGCTTTGTCAATACCGGAGTTAACTTTGTCTTTGTGCGCACATCGCGATAGAGTGCCTTTTGAATCCTTATGATGAAGGGTCATTGCCAACACATGGTCAATGTGAGAATTGGATATCATGCATGTAGGCGTGGATGGAGTGTGTTTAGGAGTAAAAGATGGATTGGCTGATAGTTTGGAACTTTTGACTGTCCAAACTTGAGAAGATGAGCAATGATGGGTGGATACAAAAGTGTGCATGGAATTAGGACCAACAACTCGATACACTTTGTATGTCGCTTGAGAAGCCTGCTTTTGTCTTTGTGGACATCTTGGATGAATATTTTTCCCCTGTTTATTTTCCCCCATAGTTTCTTCGACTAATGGAGTTTGATAGGGATAATAATTCTTTGTTTTCTTTGGTATCCACTTGTATTTGATTTGTCCTTTGTGCTTTTCTACTTTTTCTTTGATGAAATTCTTCATCCTTTGATTCAAATCTTTCTTTTGTTTTTGGTCCCAATTCGTGGTTGGGGTGATGGGTGGATGAGGATTCATGACATGGTTAGTTGTAGTATTTGCATCGGTTTCATCATAAGGACCCTTCATGCTCCCTATGTTGACGTTTGCTCGAGACGAAGTTGCCCCCAATTTTGTGGAAGTGTCATTGATATGTTTATATCCCTTGCTTTTTGAATAATCAAGGCCTTGATGTTTAGGATTGCCAAAAATATACACTGGCTCCAGGATACCCTGTTCGTGTAGGCCTAATCCCCTACCTTGATAATTCATCTGCTCAAAATTTTTATCTGCAATAGGATATGATTTACCTTGGAAATAAGGTGCTAATCCTTTCGTGCTCTGTTGTGGACCTTCAAAAGTGTCAACTTCTTTAGTGATGAGATAGATTGCCCTAAGAAAGGTAAGTGATCCAAGTTTATAATTGATGGGATCCTCCATATGTGGGATGAATGCCTTATTGATATCTTTGTCTTGATCTTGTGAGATATCAAATTGTATTGCTTCTTCAAGGAGTGTTGATGATTTATTGTGAAATTCTTCCTCCTAATTCATTCTTGATATGCTTGCATATGATGTTTTTGATTCACAATCTTTGTAGAAGCCCTCTTCATGACCCCTTTCTGATATGTCTCTAGATTTTTCTATATCTTGATCATTTGTACAAATGTTAAGATTAGGAGACTCTTGTCCCTTAGTAATGATATCAAGAGTATGAGATTCCTGTTTTGAATGAAGATCATTTACGTGTCCATCCAAAGAAAGCATCTCATGGGTAGATGGACGAGTGTGTGTTATATGCATATGATCATCATTTGCGACATCTTGTATAGATAAAAGAGTGCCCATTAGATCATTATAGTATCTTGGAGATAAGAATTCTTGATCTTGATTGATTCTGGAATTACTTTCGACATGTTTTGGATCAAGTTCTTGACATGGGTCGATTTCAAAGGATGGATTGCTCTCTTGGATATTTTCATTAGGCATTGAAAGTGGCTTAATATCCTCTTGAACTTTTAATGGACTTGGATCAAATGGTGAGTTAAGGATTTCTTCAATATCTACAACCACGAGGTCAAAGGATGCCAATATGTCTTGGAAATGACCATTGCTAGACTTAAGTGAAGATGTTGATCATGCTGTGGAGTAAATTATTGAGATATGTCCTCTGACTCGTTAGGTGATGTAGAGACATTGTCAACACGATCATTGGTGGGTGGATCTTGATCATCATTTT
This sequence comes from Sequoiadendron giganteum, assembly GCA_007115665.2. Taxonomy (NCBI): domain Eukaryota; kingdom Viridiplantae; phylum Streptophyta; class Pinopsida; order Cupressales; family Cupressaceae; genus Sequoiadendron; species Sequoiadendron giganteum. The sequence goes on from CM021107.1 coordinate 70,836,019, forward strand.
CAATGATTTTTGTGGGAGTTTGTTGCAAGCTTTGTTGTGCGTTCAAGGCCTGCTGATATGTCTGTATTTGCATCAACAATGCTTGTTGTTGATCCTGTTGTTGTTGTTCCAACAAAGCTTGTTGTTCATCTAGTTGTTTTTACGCTTAGTATTGTGTTTGTCCCTGTCGAGCTTGGTGTTGGGCTTGAGCTTGAGCTTGTTCTTGTGCTTGTTGAGCAGCTAGCTGTGCAACTTGTTGGTTTTGCAGTGCCTTTTGGCGAGAAACTTGCAATATGATAGAGAATTAATTTTCCATGTTGTGTTTTGGTGGTGGTGGTGGTGGTGGTGGATTGGGAATGATGCCAACCATAAGACCAAGTGATGTTGACATTTCTTGAATTGGATCTTTTTTGGGTATTGTTGGTGGATTTTGATCATGATTGAAAAGTGGCCATTGGTGTGTGTTGATTTAATCATAGGATGATATGGAAACATCTTCAATGTCTTCATTGATGGATTGATATTGATCACCATTTTCAACAAGTGTGTAGGAGAGATTGTTAATGCTATTGCTAGTGGTTGAGTTCTAATTAATGTCCTCAATAACTATCAGCTTTTGATCAATTAGGCCTTGGATGATATTTTTGAGTCGAATACAATCTGATGTTGTGTGTCCCTTTACTTTGTGAAAATCACAAAAATGTTTCTCATCATACCCTGGTGGTTTCACCATGGGCTCTTGATAATTCACATAAACAGGGATTTTGATGAGATTTTATTGGATTAGTCATTGCAAGATTGATTCAATTGGTTCCTCAAGTGGTGTATTTTCGTTTGTGACCTTGTGGAGATCGATTTTGGAAATGTGGTGATTGATCTTTGAGATGCGATGATTGATCTTTGAAATGTGGTGATTGAGTTTGTTGTTGATTTTGTTGATATCCAACCTCTTGATTTTGGATATATTGTTCTTGACGTGATTATGGAGACAACTCAATTATTTGTTGACATGGTTCAACCAATGGAAGAGCGTATTGATTTTGGGATGGAGATGTCTCTTGGCGCAATGGATCAACTACTTTGGCAAGTGAAGGAATTTGATCTAGCAAAATTTGATCTTGATTTTGATCTTGAAACCTTTGATATGGTTGACTTGGTTGTTTAGCAAGCATATTTGGGATGCATACTTGTGGTGTTCTCCTGGGATCGTGGACAAGTTGATTTTGGATAATGCTCTGATTCATTGTGATGTTTTGATTTGGTATTATAGGCTGACTTTGAACAATGTTGTGGTTGAGAATTATATTGCTTGGGTTTAGGTAACTTTGATTTTGCATGGTGTTACCTTGACTTGGATTATTACATGGAGTTGCCAATATATTGTTGGGATTTTGAACAACCTTGGTTTTATTTACAATCATATCTATCCCAAAGTTCACCAAGTGTGGACTAGAAATGTTCATGTTCAACAAAATTGTATTTGGCATGTATGGATTTGGTGGGATAATGTTGTTTGGAAAACTCATGCATTGAGTGTTTGGTTGATAGATTTGCAGATTTGGACTTAGATTTAAATCTATCATTGGGAAAGGTGTTCCAAAATTCAGATTGGGCATGCTCACATTTGTTGTACCATTGAGGTTTGGAGGAGATGATAATTCCATGCATGAATGTGAGTTTCGATGATCAAGTGGTATTGCGAGACTTAGATAGTTTGGTTGAATTGGATTACTCATGATGGATGGATCAAGTTTATATTCCATGTCCCTCTTGTGTTGTGATCTTGTTGTGAAATCGAACCTTTAAGGTGTTTAGGACCAACAATGAGATGAAGGATGAAAGGGGTGAGTGATATGGGTGTTTGAACTTCTAGGAACTTTGGATCATTGCTAGACTTTAGGAATTGATTTGATTTGATTTTGATTGGTTGATAGTTTGACTAAGTGTGTTAAGTACAAGATGATAATGCACTTGTAAACCCTAGGAAGTTGTGTTATCCTAGGGAAAACTCACACAAGAGAATGAATTGGCTAATTGTATTAAGCCAATCAAAATGATCATGAACTAGTAGACCTTAGGAAGTTGTGTTATCCTAAAGGTAAATTTGTTCAAGAGAATTGATAACTTTACTAGGTATATTAAGTCAAATGTAATGAAAAAGTCTAGCATGAATGATGTTTTCAAAGTTCCAAAAGTTGTTGGTGAAACAAAAATTGATTGATGTTTGAATGGGTGAAGTGTTTGACTTGATCCTAGACGAACCTAAGAAGGACTTGTTTACAAGACCAAGGTAATGAAGAACATGCTTTTCCCTAAGATTGTTTCAAACCAAAAGACCAATGTTTGCATGAAAACCAAATGACTCAAAAGGAACCAAGCACATGTGTGGTTCAATTGTCTATTATCTTTCTTAGATTTGGTTTTTTTTACAACAAACGCTTTTTTGATTATGTTTTTCAAACTGAATGTCCAATGTCCTAATTTTTTTTCATCCCATAAAGTGCATTATGTGGAAATCAAGGAAATCAAGGCAAAGGTTACCTAGCGTTGACTTTGGGAGAAACAAATTGAGGTGTCTGAATGTTTAGAAGCCTTCTAGAGATAAGAACCCCTAGGGAAAAGCAGTAACATTTGGACACCTCCAAGGTATTTGTTCTTACAAAGGGTTTGAAATTATGATGATTCGTTGAATGCTTGTTTTCCACTATTTTAGATCCAAACAAAGTGTTTTGATTCAAAGGACATGTACAACCCTAGGCTGGAAAAGACAATATTTGTCAAGTTCCCACTTGGACGAATCCAGCTGCGCATATTCTGTACGGATGACTAAATGCTTGACCACACAGGCTCCCCTCCATGACACACACTTCTCGGGTTTGTCAAGCATCAATACCCATGAATCTCCCATGGCATAATTTTCATATCTACAACAAAATCGCATGTATAACATGGGGCGACTTCAAAGGACATGACCTTTTGCACCAACAAAATAGATAAGGATTTGGCCTTCTACAAATTTGGTTCATAATCAAGGTACCCATTCAAGAGGCCACATGAGAGGCAAGATCAACCCATATAAAGAGTATCACCTGCTTGTCCGTAGGAGCTCCTGTAATGATGAACTTTCCTCACCATTCGAATTTGTATATCGGTTGGGAATAGCTTGGCGTTAATCTCGTTACCGGTTTGAGTCGTTCCCTTGGGGTGAGTACTTTTTCCCACCAAGGTAGACTCTTTAAAGGTATACAATAGTGAGTAAGTGCATTTGTAGTTCGATCATCTTTGTTTGCGTGAACAAAGAGAGAACACTCGCAATGCTTTTTTCTCACACTAGACAAGTTTGTTCAATTTTAAGTTCCTAAATCGAAATGTCAAGGCAATATTTTTGACAACTTAATATCACAAAAGACTTTTGATTCTCAAGATTGCCATGAGGCGCAAGAGAAGCACATACGCCTTTTAATGATATTAATTTGTGAAAAAGATTGCAAAACATGGAAAACGCTTGTTCATTTTAATCCATAAAGCAGTGATGAGTTCATTTTAAAAGCACCAAATGAGATGTGAAGTTTGTCTTGTTCAATTTTAAGTCCAAATTGAAATCTAGTAAATGTCTAAGGTTCTTTTTAACCAACTTTGAAAAGATCAAATCAGTGATCGATTTTAAGCCCAAATCGAAAAGTGAGTTAGTTTAAAATAGAAAACAAGGGTAGAAAATGGAAGCTCTAGATTGTCAAAACAAGCATTAAAAAATGCTTTTTTTTCTCCAAGTCTTAAAAAATCTGCAACTCCACTTTGTTTGTCTTCGTTTTTGTTTGATGCCAACCTTCAATTTCAACCTTGATGTCAACCTGCAACCTACAATTGGTAAGATTTAATGCCAAACTTTGTACATTGCATCGGATTAGAATATGAGCCTTGGATTGAACCATTCAAGGTGGAAATGGGTGGTGAACCAAATAACAATCGTAGTAATCTCCTCTAAAAATATATTATCTGAAAAAATAAAACCCTCAAAAAATTAAAATACACAGTACACAATGAGCCAAAGGAATCGAGTTTCGAAGAGGACATCAAAATAGATCGAGGGACATAAATGAACGGGGCCAAACCATAAAGAGGGACAATACGTGTTAGTTTTGATGGCCCAAAATGTAAACAAAAAAGTCAAAGGATGTTCGTTGGCTCATAAATCAACTGCGAGTGAAAGCATTATAGAGATCTTGTAGAGTACGTTTGCAGATGTAAATGCGCACTCTTGTTTGCAAATGGAGTGCAACATTGATATGCTTCCCTGTCAAAAAGACATCCAAATGTTAAAGCATATGATGCTTGAACTGCACGTAAAGAGTAAAGCCTGAGAGTAAAGCAAGTCATGTTAAAGCATATGTGGTTATGGCAGGATTTTCATTTTCACCGGTCCTCTATTTCTAAGTTATTACAGCTGTTTGAATAAAGTAATAAGAAGACTGTGGATGTACATCGACCATGACAAACAACTCATCTCAAGGAATCGAATCTACTGAACATGTGGGAGAAAAGAACTCAACCAACAGTCATGAGCATTTTCCAATCCATGGAGATAAATGCACGGGCCAATATATCAACACATTACCAGTTGATGAGTAAATGGAATCCAAAACATAGTGAAAGCTGCAGGTATATGTGAAAGGCCCCTAAAATATACGACCTATATGATGTGACAAAGACCGACCACCATAATCAAACAAGCTACGATCAATCTACCTTTTGTGTGAATTTTAACAACCCCATCACCAAAACCAAGCGAGTCTCCATACGTAGGAAAATATGCTAATAAGTCATTGTGAAAGAAACAAAAAAGAAAAGAACGAATTGATATTCAACAAACAAAGCGCAATAAACAAAGATAGTGTTGAATTTGATCTCTCTATTTGTAAGCATTAATACCAACTTGGTATAGTAGATTGGAGGGAGATATTTCTCAGGATCTTTGTCGACTACAACAGGGGCATTTTGACTCATCTTAACTAATGTGCATGGATTTGATTGATCTGAATTACTTGTCTTCAAAAGGAAAAGCTGATAGAGGAACCACAAACGTTTTTCAAAAAGAGATAAACTGTATCTCAGCAAAGGCAAACATAGGCAAACAACGGTCTTCAACTCCGAAGGCAAACCTGTACCATTAGGTGACCAGGTGATTGGTACAAATAAACACAACCTGCACACATATTCCTAAGAAAAGAGTGATGAGGGGATGAAGGCTATTAAAGATTTCTATTTAATGAAATACTTGCTGTAGAAATGTATTAAGTCACCACATTCAGATCATTGGGTAAGGGAGTATGAGCAACATAAATGTATTCAAAATGTGGAAGCATAGACAAAGCACGCTATTTATTTGAAAAGATTCTTCAAAGAAATGTAATCTAGATACTCATAAAACAAATTTATTGCAGAGGCTTTTAGAAACCTTTTCAAATGCTATGCTAAGAAATAGTTAGAATTAAGCCAATACACAACAAATGTGAAGAAAATCCATAGCCCTCCTAGCGCCACTTTGTGGACGTCAAAATCTGCATGATGGATTTAAACTAGTTCATGTTGTTAGCACAAGTTAGTTTAAATCAACAAACTCAAACATCTCTATGAAATATAGAATCATGTTAAACAATGCAACTCATGAAAACAATGCAAAAAAATGAATTATTCCTATCTCAAAGTGGATTGGTGCTATCCTTTATGTAGAAGATAGCCCTTTCCCAATCCTTGATAAGCTTAGTGAGATGATAGACAATGAGATGCTTGGTGAACTCAAGTTGCCTATAGTGATAGTGCTCAAAATTGTAGATGAAAAATGAGAGAAAATGCATTGAACTTATAGGATAAGTTGAGAGAGGAGAAGCTAAGATTGAGATATGTGGGACTAAATCCCATCAAATGAGAGAGAGCCACTTTTCACAATGGGATCGGCCCATGCTTGTGCAAGTTTTGGCTAATGTGCCCAATTCAAATTTGAAAATGGCAATAAATGAATATGGTTGAGGGTTTTTTGGGGGAATTGTGTTTGTCCAAAAAAGTCAAACATGAGAGTTAATGAGGGCATATTCCCAAGGAATATGCCCTTGTGAGGGAGAATATGTGTTTTAATAAATCAATTTAAATTATTTATTGTGCAAGTGGATGAATCTAGAGGATTTAGGTGATTATGATTAAACTAATCAAGATTTGATTAATCTAACAAGAGTTTAGGTGATATGACATTTGATTTCAATTTTTTTATTTATTTTAAATCAAATGAGAGGAAAATGCATATGAGTGATTTAATTAGATACACGTGATTTAATTAAATCAGGAACTATAGGAGATAATTAAATAATTGGATTTATTTAATTTTGAGAGAAGTGAATTAATTAAATTGGTTTATTTAATTAATAGCTAAAATAATGCTGAATGAAGTATGATTTGATACATGCGCATATTTTGCATGTCTACAAATTCTTACCAAAACATTCATTATTGAGTGAACCCAAAAACTAAGGGTATGAGATTATTCTACCTTTAAAGTGTGATATCCTCAATAGGTCAGTTCTAAACTCACATCCAACTCTAGGTGTAGCTTCCTTAATATTCGTAAAGACCCTTGCAAATTTGGTCCTTAATTTTCAGTTTGAATGTTTAAGAATTTTGTCAAATAGTTGTTGTGTAACCTCCTTTCAATTGGTAAAATGGTTTTCTTTTAACTTTTCTCATATAATGATGCAATATGCACGAAGATTAAATACACTAAAGACTAAAATGATGATGCAATGCAAGAGTACTTTGGATTTTCCAAGACTTTATGATGATTGAATGATAATGCAACTAACAAGATACATCTAACTTGTTGTTACAGTCATAGTCATTTTCACAAACAGTTACCAAGCAAACTCCCAACTCCAAGTCTATTAAGTATTGAACTACAAATGCAACTTATTACAATGCTTATCAAGTCAAATGTTGAATGCCTCTAATAAAGGAAGATTTACAATATATACTAATGAAAATGAAACTAGATGATAGTGATGTATTGATATGCAAATGTGATTATAATGAGGTTGTAATGACAACGATACCATAATATAGAAATGCAATTACAATATGTTGTAATGACAACGACTATATGGAAATGCAGATATAGCTATAAATGCAAACAATGAAATGATGAACCTGGATCGATGCCTGGCTAGAGCAATGACAGTGATTTAAAGCCTAATTGAACTCCTCAAAATTGCAACAACTTATTACCAAATAGCTACACCAACGTTGTTGGATGTAATGCGATTTCTTCTTAGCCAAAATCAAACAATAATATGTGATATCGACCTCCAAAGGCAACACCAATATTTCCTAATGAATTGTGAATTCTCCAACATGAATAATAGTCACCAAACTTCCAACATCGAACCGATTGCCTTACAAAATATTGTACCCTAGATTCTTCGGATGTGCTAGAACTGAAAATTTCCATCCAAAACCCTAACGTTTTCCCACAAATTTCCATAAAATTCCATAAATACCCTAAGGGATTTTATTTTATTTTCCTATCTTTTCATGAAAAATTTCATTTTATCCCCCATCCAAGCTAAAAACATCTTATACCTCATATCGCTACCTTAATCCTTTTGAAATTCCCATCTTTTCATTCTTTACCGCTATACCACATACAATTCAATCCATACCCGCGGTATAGCGGTAGCGGTTTAGAGTAGTCAAAGTAACCTTTACCACGGTACCGCAGAAGGTCATCTCAAAGACCGCGATGACCGCGGTAAACAGAAGGAAATGACTAATAGTCACACCGCAGTACCACGCATGGTATAAACATGAACCGTGGTGACTGCGGTAAACATGACATAGACGACTAGGTGACGGTGAGGTAACTGGTGAAGACGGCTATCGCGCTACCGCTGGCAGTCAAGCCAATGACCGTGGTAGCGTGATAGATGAAGATAAGCGATAGGAAAACATGCGAAGATGACATAAAATGTTGGTACCGCCTTACCACCTATAGCAAAAAGCAAAGGTCGCAGTAGAGCGGTAGGTGGATGTTAAAATGGAAAAGTCAAAGTACCGCGATACCGCGGGGAGATGAAATATTGATTGCGGTAGAGCTATAAGTGATGGAGGTGATCATGACGGTCAGTGTGGGGCTGGCCACCGCAATACCGCGGCCGGTCAAATGTTTGACCGTGGTAGAGCGGTAAGTTTATTAAAGGCATAAGGTGAAAATCAATGGTATAACTATAGTTTAAAATAATAAATTTGCCGCCAAGGCAATTAATTAAATATTTTATTTAAATTGCGAAGAATGTAAACGACCATAATTTGAAAATTGAAGGGTCGTGACCCTTGAGATGTAATGTATAAATATTTGCAAAAATCTAAATAAAAGAGGAGAGAAGAGAGGGAAGATAGTAGTTAGATTGTAGAAGTTAGAATTTTCCCGTGAAGGGACTGGGATGTAAATAATGATAGACTTTCTTGAAGCAGAATCAATGGGGAAAATATGTTATTTGGTAAATTTCTTTTGGTGTTCAGTTGTTGTGATAAATAAAATTCATATTCTTTATTTTGGTTGTCTCCATCTTGGATCTTTTAATCATTCAAATCAACATATCAAGTATATACCTGGTTTATCAAAATGCATTCTCATTTTGTGTGATTTAATTAAACTAGTGTCTGCAAGTCAGAATTAAACTCTCTTGATAAATCACAGTGGTTTTGAGTTTTTCTTTTGGATAGTTAAAGAAGAACCTGATAGAGAAACATTCCAGCACTGTTTATGCAAGGCATAGACTTAGTGAATTTTTATGCAAGCCATAGAATTTTCAGAGTGCCTAACAACTTGAGTTAAGCCAACAAGAGGAAACACATATCATTTTGACTCCATTTCCCATGTGGATAGAAGGCACTGATCTACCACAACCCAGAGATACAAATCCATATCAAATAACTTATTCAAAAAACCTTTCAATTGTGTAGTAGGAGTAGGAGTAGGAGTAGTTGTAGTAATTTTATCAATCCACTTCCCTTTGCCATTGTGGATAGATTGATCAACCAAGAAACCCATCTTAAATCTGCAACATACAAATAGGTGCACCCGCCTAGGTTTTGCAGAGCCTGAAGAGTAGAAGGTACAATTGCATTAGTTGGCCTTGTTAGTTGGCCAAAAGCGTTGTGAGAGCTTGGCAACCTCTCATGGTTTAAACCAGCGTTTTTGAGAACCAACAGGATGAAGCATGACTTCTCTCCCAATTAGAATCGACTATCAAAGAAAGTTGAACTACACACAATTATAAATTGGTGTTCCTATGCTTCTTGACCATCCATGGTTTTTACAATAATAAAAATTGATCCTTAATGATGAGAATTGAATGCCTCAAGTGTCAAAGTTGTTGCACCTAAATTTATTGAAGAAATATGATTTCTCCAAATAAAATTGATATGCCAATGAGACTGGAAAATGATTCTCTAATATGCAATTATTTCCTTTAAAAATCGAACTCCTTACGTATCCAAAATTTGGTCAAATACCATTAAATTTTGGAATAATCAAACCAACAAGAAATAAATTCTTCCTCAAGTGAAATAATGATTGCAAGAATAAATTAGCTACTGCAACTCTTCAATGCAATAATAAACCAACTATTGCATCAATTCAAACTCCTTATTCAAAATTGCAATAATACATCAACTATTGCACCAATTTAAACATCAACTATTGCACCAATAATACATCAACTATTGCAATAATACATCAAATATTTCTTGACCCAGGAAGCAATCAACCGCTTTGAATCGAGGATATCCTTTAATGAAGCCTCAAACTGTGGAGTGATATCGGATTTGACTCGATATTGCTATCTAGACTCCATGAACTTCTGACGCAAAACCAACTTTATTGCCTAAATGGTGATGTGGGAACCATCTCGAGCTATCCTCTTCACGCAATGATTTGAGACTTTCACGTACTGGTATATTCATTGCTTTAAATTGTTGATTTCTCTCCATGCTTTGGAACCTCTTTGGTTTAGGTTTAAACATTTGTTTGCTTGGGCTCGCTTCCTCATGTTGCCGATTTTCGTGTGCAGGGTCTATGACATTAACTCTTATTCATTTCAGTGGCCTTCACACTAGTGAATAGTCCTTTCAAACTATTTCCCCCTTCACGTTACCTTCAGGACTCGGTACCATCAAGCAATGCGTGCAACTGTGCAAAGCCTGCACGTGGCATCGTACTCTATCCCCCAAATTTGTGGAAGTCACCTTCCCTTTCTGATGTAACCCTGGCAAGCCGACAAAATTAGCGGAATCAAGACTTCAAAAAGGCAAGACATAGATGAAACAGTGATTGGAAAGTTTGACATTTGAAATGCGAAGCCATAAATCAAATAATTTTATAAAAACTATATAAAATGAGAACTACCCATAGAAATCGTAGTACTTATCTTTAAAAATAATTATATATATATATATATATATATATTATATAAACTTATTATTATTTATTTAAAAATCTAAGTTTAAAATTTTTAAAAGAAAAATAAATTCTAGACTAAATAAATGTAATTTTATTAATTATATATTATATTTTTTAATATTTAAAAAAAACTGATAGTTGAGATCATTTCAACAGTGTTGTATCATTCTTTGTTATTTTTAACTATTGATTTTAAAAAGTAGGTAGGTCTTCCACCCTTCTCTACAATTTTCAACTATTGATTTTAAAAGGAGGTGCTCACTTCATATAAAGAACACCTTCCGTGTCAAAATACAAACACTATTGTTAAAACATTTAAATATTTGTTTAAATATTTTTATTAATTTAATTATTTTTATTGAAAGAGTTATTTTATTAAATTTTTTATTTTTAAAAATTTATTTAAAAAATATATATAGTGATTTTTGTTTCTTATTACTTTTCTTATTTATATCAATTTAGACCTTCTATTTTAATAATATAATGTATAATTTTTTTTTTCATATTTTTTAATCAATTCTTGTTTTTTCTTTTCTTAGTGTTTGATTTGTGTGTAATCTTCCCCTCCTTTCTCTCTCTTTGACTTGTCTAAGTGTACAACAATCTAATTTTTCTCCTCTTGCTCTCTTTCTTTCTAATGATAGATTACAAAATGTGATAAAAAATATTGATATACAAAAAACTCCAATACAAAAATAATGAACAACATATATTTACTTTTTAATATTGACAAAATAAAATAAAAATATATATTTAATTTTTATATTTTAAAATTTTAATGAATAACATATATATTTACTTTTTATTATTGACAAAATAAAATAAAAATGTATATTTAATTTCTATATTTTAAAATTTTAATTATATTAAATATGTATTAACTGTATTTTAAATTTTGTGTACCCTATCAGAAAGATTCCCTACTCCCTACTCCCTACCCTCCTATCATTGTAAAACACCTGTCAAGTACTAATATTGCATGTATTGGGACGTGCAATTTGTATTAAAAATAGTCAATTGCCTTTTTCACTCTTACAAAAAATTAAATATTGAATTATCGTTTACCGCTAGTATTAATGACATCATCCCGAGGGTTCCAAAAATAGAGACAAATAAAATCGGAAAAATAAATAATACAAGCGATCATGCCGCGAACTCATCTCCGAAAAGACATAAATTGCAAGTCCGTTTTTGAAGGTGAAAGAAAAAAACAGAGGCGGGCTCCTTCTCGCGAAAGAGGGAGTATAAACACATAATTAATTTCCTAATGCTTGCCCGCAGGCTGAAATAATCCGGATCTTTCGCCCTTCTCGTTTTTGGCTGTAGTCTGTTTTAATTCTGCAGACAAATGAAGAAGTGAGGGAGCACAGCGGAATTTTGTCTTGGATCGGTGCAGAATGACTACGAATACAATTAAGGCGGGAGATGGGATTTCTGTTTATTGGGATGAAGACAAGGCTTGGTATCCTGGAGAGGTAGTGGAGATTGACGAAGAGCAGGAGATGTGCCATGTTCAGTACGAAGATGGGGAGCACGAACACCTTAATCTCAAAGACCCAGATGTGAAATTTAGGGTTGGAAAAAACTGGAGGAGTGTTCTTAGGCAGAAGAAAAGCAAGGATGGCAAGGAACCGGTTCTCAAAGCTGTTGCAGATATTCTATTTGATGTGGGTAAGTTTTTTATTCGTTGCTTTTTACCGTTATTTTTGAGAAAATTTGTTTCTTGATTCATGGCTTTGAATTTGCATGTAATAATGGTCCTAAATTTTTTTTTAAGCTGTCGAGTTTTGGGGTATTAAGAAGTACAATCCGCGTTTTGGACTGTAAGGAGATGAGTAGCTCAGTGGCAGAGCAACTGAGCAAGCGAGAAATGGTTTTAAGCTGGTGAGTTTAGGTTATTAGGAATGACAATCCACATTTCGGACTGTAAAGGGATAAATAGCTCAGTTGTAGAGCGCCTGAGCAAATGGGAGGTGCTCTATGGGAAATTAACACAAGGTTCATGGAATTTGTACTAATATGGAACATAGGTATTGCCATAGCAGGTGGTCCTTACTTGTGGCTTCTGCTTTAGATGGATTGGAAAAGCTCTATTTACCATGAAATTTGGCAGCGGGCTCACAACTAAAGAGCAGCAGGGTCCCATACTACTGCTTTTAAGCTTTTTCAAGTAGGCAGTGCTCATAAGTTGTAGCAGTTATTTTGGGATCCGTGGACCTATTAATTTATTCATTTAGTGTAAGAAATACATTTGTGGAAAGGTATTTTGAATAGAAAATTTAAATACAAAATTGGAGGTAAACTCCAGAAGGCAAATGCTAAAAAGAAAGATACAATTGTCAACCATGTGGCAAAAGTATTATTGAGAAATGGCTGCATAATTTCAACATCTATTCTATCCATGGTTGAAATTGTAAATTCTAAGCTGTAGCTGCTTATTTTTAAGGGGAAAATTCTAAAGTTGCACTATACTGTTTAAAAAAATCTATGGAACCACCCCTGCCTTATAAATTGATCAGCGACTCCTTATATGGGACCACATCTATGTTGCAAGAAATGTAACTTCCAGAGCCATTTTACGTTTTAAGTTTTAACTGCACAACAATGCAAATTTGGTTGCAAACAAGTTAATATCTTTTTTAGTTTTCTTAAGTTTTTTTTAACATTATTTGTCATATATAAACAATACTAAATAATATGAATTAGTTTATATAAATAAATGTTACAGTATCTGAGATATGATTTGATGATTTGTTATGATACTTAAAGTGAATTAAATTAATGTTTATATCTATATATGTAAAAATTTACGTGATTTATTTTTAAACATATACATATAACATAAACATATTTCTTGTACACAGCCTTTTTAAATCGTGTTTCCCATTAAGTTTCCATCGTCATCATGTTTCTCATTTCTGGTAATATAGGATCGTGCTGTAAGAAGGTAAACTGTACAATTCCCCTGTCTCAACATGGGTTCTCAATCAGCTATGAGATATGCTGACTATAGGAAGTGAACTAATTTATTTTTGTTAGGTGAGAATGACTAAATACTCATGTTGTGTCTGTATGCCACAACTGGACTTGACCCTTTGATGACTGATTACAGTTGCTAGACAGTGGCCATTTAGTTGTAGATTTTATGCATAACAAGTATGACCTAACTTATAAAGTTACATGGACAACCATTTCTCCAATTTTGACCATGTAGTAAGAATCTTAAGCTAAAGAACCGAAGTGATGATGTTTAACAGAATGACTGACGGGGTGCTGGAAGGTTGCAGAACCTAATAGATGGGCGTAGCTTTTCATATAATTTTTGTTAAAAATACAAGGAGTTTGATGTTAACACATAACCCTACTAGAAATGAATTATAGCAGCCAATTTAGCATTTTATGGAAATGTATATCTGCAAATTATTCCTTTTTTCAGTGGCAGCAGCTGAAATATTGGTAGTTGATGTTTGAATGATGGATGTTTGTATGTTTGATTGATTGAATGAATTGATAATTTATGATGATGATTTGCTGATTGATTGTTTGCTTGATTTGATGGATTTATGAGTGATGATTGAATGAGTGCTGATTTGATGCATTGGTGAGTGATGATTGATAAGCGATCCTTGAATGCTTGGAATGATTTCTCCTTTATACTTTATTGGTGAAAGAGTCACCACTTTTCATAAGAATTGAATCACCACCCTTCATTGCTGCCTTTTTGAGAATAATAAATTATTTTTTCCAAATTGATCTCTCTTGCCTGTCCTCCTCAAATGAAACCTTCTCCCCTTTATATCTTCTAATGTAAGGGAGAAGTCACACCTCTTCATCATGTTGCCATTTGCAAGAGTCACAACCTTTCACAATTAGCACCCTTTGAAAGAGTACGACCCTTCATAATTTCTGCCCTTTGAAAGAGTCTCTTCCTTATTTTCTTCCCATTCCTTTCTTCTTCATCCATTAATCCCTCTTTGATTCATATGCTCCCTTCTTTTTTTTCCTCCTCCTTTTTTATTTGAACTCTTCTCCCTCTTATATCTCATGTTTGAGGGAGTCACAACTCTTCATTTCATGCCTTCTGACCATTCATTAAATTTAATTAAATTTTAATTATATTATATTTTATTTTTACTTTTTTTATTAAATATTTTTTATTATTATTTGTTATTAAATCCTATTTCAAAAAGGGCACATTACACTAAGCTATGATGCTTATATCATACAATAGTTACAGACTTAATGAAAGAAGTGAATCATTGGTAAACTTGCCAACGAGTAAACTGAATTAGGAGAATGTAAATGGGAGCAAATATGAGTAAATTGAATTAGAAGAATGTAAAAACAACTTAATAATGTATCCCTTTTGGCTTCTTTTCCAAGACATGAAAGCCTAAATGTTAGGCAAATTCCACATTGAGATGGGTTTCCTGCATGAGTGCTGTAAGACAAAAGCATTTTGTCAATATGTAGTCTGTCAAAAACAGAAGTATGTATGTATTGACATTGCAGTACTGTAGTGAAATGTTTGTGTTTAGATCAGTTTCAATTCTGACAATAATAAATATACAGAGGACAGGCTTCCGCCAGAAGGAGTGATCACAAATCGCATGCAGTGGTGGAACCGATGGCATAGTTCTGTTTCAGAAGCTGTTGATAGTGGAAGCATTCAGGATATTGCAAAGGCCACACATGAAATTGCTCTCCAAGTGAAGAAAAATATCACTACTGCTTGGTGGTTCTCTAATGTAAGTCTGCAAAGCTTGCTCTATGCGCTTGTATGAATGTAGGAAAAGCATTTGATTTTACTTATTTAAGGTAAAATAATACTTTTTTGACACTATGCTCTGGGCCTTCTAAACATTTTTAATCAATGGAATCTGCATCCCATGGAATATTCAACAATTGTGCAATGAAATGAAGGCGTCTTCACTGCAGGCCTCAGTAGATTTATTAACTGCTGTAAGAGGTTATATCATTTATAATTCAATTTTATGTCAAGATGATATCTTACAGTCTGAAAATTCCGGTGTTTAACTGGGATGTATCTCCTGGGCCTTATGGGAGTTTCTGACATTTTCCATATCAACTATTGTTTCAGCAAATTTGAAAAAAAATCATAGTTGTAAAATAAAAACAACAAAATGGGACCATTCAAATGGATCTTTTCATGGTCATTGATGATATTAAGATGAGATGTTTATATTTCAGTGTTGACTCAAGTTTCAGTTTCAATTTTGGTTGGTCAATGTTGAATGCTCATTATTCGTTGTTCTATGTTTAATGTTATAGATGTTAATTTTATTTGACTATTAGAGTTTTGGAATGCTTAGTGATGTATAATAGTTTAACTATATGATTGAAAAGCTACAAAGTGTTTTTTTTTGTTGTTGTAATTTTTCTGTATTTTTTAATATATATGTGGAAGCTCATTCTTGTTACAATGAGGGCATTTATGCTGGCACTAGGTCCATGCTAATCCCCTAGTACCCAAAAGCTGATTACGCTCATCTTCAATAAACAATTTTTGGCATGATATAATACTCAATGAACTACATAAGAACATTGATAAGTGGTAATTGACTCAGAAAAGCTTATAAATGGTCTGTTGTTGAAACTGGAAATATATATATGATGTTTGTGTATATATAGATATATATATTTCCTGTGGAACTGGAAATATAATATATATTCATGTATATTTGGGTTTTTTTTGCTGTCAGCAAAATGCACATCCATACGCCCCTGTTCCGAACCACAGAGAGATTCTAACAGCACAATTTCTAAACTTTTTGAATGCCTTTTCTCCTTCATCTCTTCTGAACCTATGAAAAATGAAATGATAGATATGGGTATTTTTCAATTTTGGGTTCAGATAACATCAGCTGAAAATGTGGTAATGTCTGGTAGGAAATGCAGTCGTGGTTTTTTCTATGCTGGAAGTTTTACGAAAGGAAACCCAGCAGATCAATTATCTTGCATACAAGCCTATATTTTAATTTGTTAAGGCAAGATAACTAATGGTTTTGAACTTTACTTGAACTTGATATATTATATGAGCTTCTCTGCCAACTTTCTCTTAGCAAAAAACTTTAACTTGGGATAATTTATATGGGACCTGCTATTGGAGTCTGATTATGGGGTACGGATTTTAATAAATTGTAAATGCAAACAATTGATTTCTAGTATATCAAGTATGCCCAAGATAACAATATAATATGCTATACAGACAGCTTGCTCCTTTAACATCAAAGAGATATATCAGCAATTTAGCATACACACACTAAACAACATAGATATAACAACAATTTAGCAAGTGATGATTTCATTGAACCCAAGAATTCAGTTTTACACAACACAAGATCACAATTTTCCATAACGCTTTTTCCTTGTGGGTCTTCTAAGCTAAACAAAGTATGTCTTATAACTTCATAAAAAATATGGTTAAAGTCTTCATGACCATATATCAATCACATTGCAAAATGCCCAAAGGATAACTTGCTGCCTAAACTGCCTGTTGCAAATTTTTTTTGTGATGCTCCTGACTGACTCAATGTACTTGGTTAAGAATAAGAGGTCTTGCAGCTGATTTGAAGATGAATAAGCCTTCTATTTCCATTGACAAATCCAGATCTTACTACAATTTTTCCTTATGCTGCTTTGGCTGATAATGTAGCGGGGATTCAGTTGAGAGGAAGTCAGTTGCTTTTACTTTACCCTGTTATGTCTCTATTAAATCTAGATGTGCATTGTGATTCCCACTGTTCTACTCTTTTTTCATTTATGGATGTTAATATAATTTCTTTCTACATCTTGGAGATGTGGTAGGCCGATCAAATCTGAAACTGGAGCAGTTGTTCATAAAGTCTCTGCACTTTTTTGGCCCCCCAATCTTGTATTTTTATCCTTCAATATCAATTTCTTCTTGAGCAACTGTCAATGATTTTCTCGTTTTGAAGACACTCATAAGACTTAATTATGCAAGAAAACATCAGAAAACGGGGTCGCAAGATGGATTGAAGGAAGAAAACTGAGGCAGAAGTCCTCTGAGTGATTTGGTCATTGGGGAAGCTAATGTCAAGTATCAGTGACCATTTTGACCGGGGCCAAAAGAGTCTTACTAATTCTGCTGTGTGCAAAATAGTCACTGTGAAGTTTGTATATGTCAGGACAGCTTTGCCTGCAGCCAAAAACATCCCATATTTAATAAAATAGCAGACCTTGAGAGATCAAAGTAACTGAGGTGCTTGGAATTCCCCTTTTTTGAGTTTTGGAGATTTGTAGGCTCCTCTTTGAAGGTTTTAGTAACTATCATTCATATAATACCTGCAAGGAGGCCATTATAAGGTGTTCTTAAATAAATCACAGCCTTACAACAATCTATTAAAAAACAGGTTGACAAACAAGATTGGTGGGTGAAAGTGGTTAAGAGGAAAGAAAGCATCTCCAGTCGTGGAAATGGCAAGAAAAAGCATGTCAAACCAAGGCACTAAAATTTCTTTTTTGTGACCTTAAACCAGTTGATCCTTTATAGGCAGGTCACTCTTTCTTGCGTAAAGCTTTGGACTTCAATGACATCTCTCTTAACAAAGCTTGGACATTGCTGGATGGTGCCCTTGTCATTCAGTCCCAAACGACAGGAGAGTGTGTGGTAGCTCCTTGAGCTAAAAAGAAACTCTTTCCTCCAGCATAATAATATTTTGATGCAGATCTCACATAGTCACAGGTGTAAGAGCTTTGAAAAACTCATATTCAGGTTATTGCTGCCAGGAAAAGAAAACATCTGGGCTGTTATCAGAGACTATAGGGCTGTCATTCATGATTCTCCCTCTCTTGGATGGTCATGCCCTAGACCGTTAGCATGATGATGACCTGTAGTCTTGGTGAGTGATGATGGCCTGTAGTCTTGATGAGTGATGATGGCCTCTAGTCTTGGCCACTGCTTGTTAGAACTGTAATAGTACTATATGATCTTCTCCATGCAGCTTTTAGGATGTTGTTAGTTTCAGATCTTATCTTCCTCACTGAGATCCATGAGAGCCCTAAATGGGTCCTCTCTTTTGTTATGGTACTTGTGGGTTTTAACTTCTTTTTGTGAAACTTGTAGATAAGGTGGGGTCTGGTTTTGGTGGCGTGGCCTGCCTCATTTGGGATAGCCTCAAATCTAAGGTTTCACTTATGGCTTCTGATGTCCACTCTATATATGTGGTTGCAGGTTTAGAGGGATCCACCTTCTCTCCAAGATGTCTTCGTAGTGGTTTGCAACCTCCCCTCTTGCCACATCCCCATCATCATACAAGTTGATAGGGATCCATGCCTTGACCTCTATCTTGATTTCTTGCACTAATCCACCATTGGTGATATCATTCTTTTGGGTGATTTC
Source organism: Sequoiadendron giganteum (assembly GCA_007115665.2). NCBI lineage: Eukaryota > Viridiplantae > Streptophyta > Pinopsida > Cupressales > Cupressaceae > Sequoiadendron > Sequoiadendron giganteum. The sequence goes on from CM021107.1 coordinate 70,854,885, forward strand.
AATGCTTGTATATGGGACCTTCAAACACCTATTCATGATATTACACAGGATGAGTTATGTCTTCATGAATTGGATCTTGAGGAATTTGGTTTATAGAGAGCCTTTGCTGACAGGAATTCTATATTTATGGCCTATGTGAGGCACCATCTCCTGTTGGGTGAATCTCAGAGCCTCCACATTCCAACGAGCTTCCTCACTTACCCGACTTTGGTAGATTCACTTGTTTTCCCCATTGTGATGATGCAAGTATTGTGGATGATGTTCTCACTAGTACATTCCTCACCACCTGCACCTTTGATTTCCTTGCTTCTTCTCAGCCCCCCCGTGTTGACCATGCTGTCTTAACACTCACCCTCTATATTGGTTGGCTGAATAGCTGAAAGTGGGACTTCCAAATTCACAATTTCTTTGTTCTTGATTGACATCTGCAGAGTCATTGCTATCCGGTGATGATAAACTTTAGTTGGGTTTGAATGTTGGTCTTCAACATATTGGCTGATTAATAGTTGACATTGATAGCCATTGTGTGAAGGTTAGCGAATAAGGAACTATCTTGCCAGGTGGTAGTATTAGTCTTCGTCATTCATGGTTGTCAGGTGGTAGTAAAAGTTCCTTTGGCCACAATGATCTAATAGTCTTCATTAACTTGTTGCTGATTGTTTGTGATATCCCATGGTCAGCATTTTTGCCCAATGAGTGTGCTTGCTTGATAATTACCTGTTTTAATCTGTCATTTATTAGTCCATGAATTAATAATTTTAACAACAATCTGTTCAATGCTAATCAAAATTGGAGTAATGTAAGATATGATTGTATTTTGCAGCAAGCTGAGTGGAAGAAACGGGCAAAAACAGCATGTACAGTTTCTGATATGGACTTGTTGGTGAAGGATTTACGAAGTAAGATTGTGGATTGGTCGGCTGCAAGGCGACTCTGGGAAGATGGTAATTCACAACTTGGTAAGTGCAACGTTTACAATTTTTCTTTTTCTATTGTAAATACTACGATGCAAGTGGGGTAAAGGAACATTTGTTATATATAGATATGGATGCAACTATGCATGAGCCTTGTTGGTTTTACATTTTGTGGGCATTTGCTTTAGGAATTCTACCTTGCTATGTCACTCAAGTTTTGTTTCTAAACCTGAACTGTTTTTTTATATGTGGCTTTGTAATCAAATACAAGGTGCATTGGAGTTTATCTGAATAAGTACTTCCTGCCATATGAGAGATTTCAATGTATTTTTTCTCAAAGAAATGTACATGTTAACTATGACTATCTATGGCATCAAATTCGATGTATTGTTTGTCAAACAAATTTACATGCTCACTATGGCAATTTATGTCATTGCATTTTTTACTTATTTAAATCACAGATTTCATAAATGACTTAAATTTTTTGAATTCCATTTTATTTTTTCTAGGATTTGCCTGAGCATTCTATGTGTCCTTATGGTGAACAAAAGACATCCAGTTATTTTGTTTTTTTGTTGTGTGGAAACAAATTTAAGATTCATTTTGTAGGTCAGTTATGTAGACCAAGGCAGTGCATTCTTTTAGGTTGCATGGAATTTAATTTTCTACACTTATGATAATGCAGAACAGGAACAAAATGCAGGGACTTCACAGAGTACCAACCCAGGGGAGACAACAAACAAAAAAGATGTCCATGAATCAGATAACTCATCCAATGGTGAGAGTAGGTTTATGGTTGGTAGAACTGCCAGTAAAAAGCTGGAGGAAAGTAGGAAAAAGGCAGCGCAGATAAAACAGTTGAATGGTAGCAACACTAATGTGAAGCACCAGGATGATGAGAATGGAGTAAAGCAAAGACAGTTAGAAGAATGCGAGAAGAAGAGAGTGCATACAAGGCAATGTATGGAAAGAAAAACAGAAGATGGTCATTATAAGTGTCAAAATGGCAAGAGTCTTTTGGAAAAAAACACTCCGTCTGCTTACGAAGATCAGCAATTTTGCATTAAAGAAGTGGTAAATGATGTCAAAGAAAAAAATAGTAATGTAATTAATGATTCTGAGATGAGGAGTGAACATGAAATGAATCATGGAAAAGAAAGCATATCTATAGGAGAGAGGATTGATAATATTGAGAACATGGCCCAACATGGAAACCAAGGTGTAGAAGAGTTTGATGTGCTAGGAGAGGTGAAATCTAGCAGGTCAATGGAAATAGAGACACTTTTAATTAAAGATGATGATGAAAACAACTTAGATGCATCTGAACATTTGAAGGAACCTTGTCAAGGTACAAAGGAGAAGAAAACAATTGTCTATCATGAAAAGGACAAACATGATTTCTCTATTACAAAAAAAGGACGCATTTTGCTAAATTCAATCCAAGATAAAGGGCAACTTGGTGTTCCTAAAGTAAGTGAACATGAAAGGAAGGCGTGCTCTCAACGAACCAATGATAATGTCAATGCTGAGCAAGATCATATGTCTATGAAGAGGGAGAGCGACACCATGGGTTCTTTATCAAATACTTTTCAACTTCTGAAACACAACACTAATGTAATGGATGACAGTTGCAGTGAGATTGTTCGTGAACAAAAATGTTCTACAAAGAAACCTCAAGAATTGCGTAGGTCTCTGCGAATTGAGGTGAAATCTTCCCTAAAACAGGAAGAAAGCCATGGTAAGGACCCAAAAAAGAAGTCATTGCAGGTGAAATCTTCTTTAAAGCCAGATGTTTTGGCAGGGAATGAATGTGAAGATAGCTGTCACTTGATAAGACATGAGGACAAAAGTCATTGTCAGAAGTTGAATATTATGCCCCTGAAACAGAATGCATCCAGGTCCAATGCTAAAAACAAGTTAAGACAATTGAAATCCTTATCAGAGCAAGATTCTCATGAAAGCAGTGCACCTGAAGATTGTCATAATATGGAAGGACAATTAACCTCTCCTAATTCTAAGCATGATGATGAGAATTTAAATTTCAAATTTCCTATACAAAACACACTTGATATCAAGGCTGAACAGAATGTGGAGCAGCCACAGAAGGTTTTGGGATCGAGAAAGTTAAGATCTTTTCATAGAAATGCTGCTGAAGGCAAGGGTTTGTTTGCTGGTTTCACATCTGATGCTTCAGAAAATGAGGTTTCTGTTCACAGTTCAGCTTGTTCAAGGGATGGTCCTCTTATTGCTAAGATACCGGCTTCTGGAAAACGGAAAAGGACACCTGTCCAGAAATATGTAAATGATAAATCTATATCTGGAAACAGAAAACAGTGGAAGATTCATTGGGAAAATGATTTAAAAACACTCTGCATGAGGAGAATAGAAAATGCTAGTATTCCTAGTGATATGGAAAACCGAAAGGAGAAATGTGAGGAGGTTGAATTTTCATCAGTAATTGAAGGTAAACAAGTTTGCATTTTGTGGTATCTCTTTTCTGGGTTTTGACATTTATTCGGTTTTTAAAATGATAAAAGCAGTTAAGGTAGAGTTATGTTTTCTACATGATAAGTAGCTTTTAAATCTCTTACTATTATGAGCTTGAAATATGTTAAATACACCATTTTCTATTTCTTTTGAAATGGTGTAATTGTCTTGGTATAAATGATAGATGATCTGATCTTTTGATTATTAGAGCTAAGATGACTTTTTCTTATTGAATAAGCTCACATTCAATAGTTGGTCAGATCAGCATAATATTTGATTGCAATGTGATTGAAAGGCACAGGTTTGTTGTTTTGCTGGCTTCTAAATTAGCTAACAGCGGTTATTGCCATTTTTCCGGCAGCATTTACTACAGTATTGTATTCCAATGTGAACTATCATTGGCTAGCTTTAATTTTAAATGAATTTATATATTTGCTGTCTGATGATGTACAATTAGTCTTAGCTTTGGGAGCATATATTAGATAAGCTACACACACACATATACACATTAATTTGGCGAATTTTCTTAAGGGTTGACCTCTAGCTTAAATACCGCAGCTGATTGGTATCTCTTTCACCAATTTCACTCAGCATTTAGACCTTGCCTTGTTTGTTGGGGCATCTCACACCTGATGAGTTGGATGTGGTATTTTTACCCAGTTTCAACTCTTGATCATGTCTTATTAGGATTTGAACTCTGGGCTCCTTTTATGAAGCCTCCATGTTACCATAGGAGCTCCTCCCATTCAGTCACTTAAAAGTATATTGTAATGCAGATAAGAATTCAATATTTAGTAAAACATAATCCTCAAGTGTCATGCATGGTGGATTCTGTGTGTTTTTGAGGGCAATTATGTGTGCTAGCTTTTTGGATTGTGTCATGATCACTCAAGCCACATGTTTCCAAAGTTCCAGGCCTAAATAAAGGATTTTGAATCTTCTTGATTATGTCTTGCTTATTTGGTTTCTTAGTCTCTTTAGGTGTACTTGAAATGTCTACTAATTAAAGTTCAAAAGTAAATTTGCCATTTTGGTATGGCATTGTTAGTTACCACAGGATGTTCCTAAGGAAAAAAGTTGAGGGCCTTAAGTGTCGTGAATCTGTGATTATAGGACACCCAGTCTTATCAGATCATTCTGCTCAATTGGAGTTGCAAGTACTCTTTAAATGTTGCACTTTTCATACAGACAGAGATAGGGCAGTGAGGTGGCTTTCCTGTCTTTGTACATCGTCACCAACTACCCCCAGTTATCGTTCTCTTGCACCATGCATGGTGGATGACCTATTCTAAGTGAAGACACCCATGCGTGTCCTTTCTACACCTAGCCCAACCCATGGAGATTTGTGAATCTCCAGTTTTCTCTTGGCTTGAGAATGTCTGGGGGAATCTTTCTCACTCCAAGGAGTATGTAGCTAGACCACTTTAGATCGGGTTATTTTCCTTTGGACATCGTTAAATCTTGTATCAGTCTTGACAAAATGATGCATAATGATGTTATTGGTCCTTCTTGTGCTCCAAACTTTGGCATTGCCTAGATTCTTACATGATTTCCAGCCTGAGTGTCCAACTTTGCCCCTTCCTGTATCCTTTGAGGGACCCTTCCATATGGTTTTTTCCTTTTAGACTTGTCCAGGGTTTATAGTGTACACACCTTGAGTTCATTCCTTATAAATATGCATATTTTCATTATATTAGTGTCCAGTAATGTATCGTATGTTATGAAAATGAACAAGAAGTTTACATCAATAGAGCAAAAGACTTACAAGGATGATCTCTCCACATAAAAGCTAGGAAATAAAGCACCTTGGCCTTTTGCCAGATGGGTAAAGATTCAACATCTTTATTGAACCATTGCCAATTATCTTTAACAATTAGAAGTATCTCTTGATTGTGAGGTCCCAACTTCTCCATGATGATGTTGAGCAGTGTTGAATTATCACAAAAGGTAATGTTTTTTATAATTTTATTGCACACAAAGTTCATAGGAGCCAAATAGATGGCCATGCCAAACACTTTTGGAACTGCTCCTAATCATCAAAGAGTCTCCTAACAGAGCTCTTCTCCAAGATTGATGAGCACTTGAAAAGAAATGGAATTCAGTCTTAAGCCAAGCCTAAAATTACTTAAGCTATGAAGCACCTTAGAAGGATGTGATTATTTGTCTTCGTCTCCTCTCTCTTACATAAGATGCAAGATTATGTGATGCCTACTTTACCCAACATTGCTGTAATTGTCAGACCTTGATGAATCACAAGCCATTTTAATGTCGTCATACATTTTTTAGCTTTTGTAATTTTATTTTAAGATTCCTGCATTCTATTGTAACTTTTCTTTTCAACTGACTTACTTTTGTTATTCATCGATATGAATATCCATATAATTTTATATGTAACACATCATAAGTCAACCAATTTGGCATTATTCATAGAAAGCCAAAAAAAGTATGTGCAGATATCATTTATAAATTTGGGAATTTGTAACTCTACAAACACACTAACTTCAGAAATATGTAGCACTGACAGGAGGACGGGGTTAGCAGATTGTGCGTTTATTCTATTACCAATTATAGCTCAATGTAGCAGGAAATAAGAAAAGAACTGAGAGATGGAGGGTACTTGGAGTCTTGGATATTAAGCTTGTATTCTTGTAAGAGGGTACTTGGAGTCTTGGATATTAAGCTTGTATTCTTGTAAGAGGGTACTTGGAGTCTTCGATATTAAGCATTGAATTCTTGTAAGAGGGTACTTGCATATTAAGCATTGTCTTCTTGTAAACAATCCCTGTAGAGCAATAATAGTTGGCCATATGATTGCTGAAGTTTTTATTACTCTTTGGGTTTGTCCAGGTTAAAGTTTTTAGCATCCCCCATGTGATTGTTTGCATTCAGGTTTTTTTTCCTTTTTCCAGTTCCATATTTCCATGATTTCTATTTTCTGTAATTCCCATTTGCATGTATGGAACATTGAAATGCCAGAAATCAGTTCCAATCCTATAAACATCTTGTGATTCGATCAGAAGAGAAAACTGGAAAGAGTTGTCATCACAGTGTGTTCAGTGTTAGATGAATTGTCATCCAAGATGGTTTTCCTTCACATTGTCACAACGACTTATCCTGATTGATAATGGAAAAACATCATTTTTTGAAATCCTTTAGTCCCATCCAGGCCTGGGATCTTTCACATACCTTTAAGCGCATTTAATATGTGGATGCCTAATTAGGCTCATGTTGCACACCCCTGATTTTGCATTTGCAGATTTACCTCTTCCATGTAGAGGCTATAGACAGTGCTTGACAATTGGAATTTTTCTTCACAAAACAATCTGTAAAAGTTCTTTCATCCTTCATCTTCATGACAGACCTGAAAAGCTCTGATAGTAGAACATTTCAGTCACCTAAATTAACAAACTAGAGAAATAGCCAATAGCTAATCATTATTTGGTTTTATTATGTCAAAAATGAGACAACTGCATCAGTATTGAAGAAGTGTGCAGAGCTGCCTTCCTCTCAACCATATAAGATCCTCCTAACCACTTAACTACCTAAACAATCAATTACATATAGGTTTACATAACATTGAACTTGTAGACCTCATAAACTTGTAAACATAGTTAAATCTCCTATATAAATTCTCTTTTGGATCAATAACCTAAAAATTGTTTCGGGCAGTGCATGTGATAGTTATTGTGGACAATCCAACAAGAGAGTTTGTGGAGGTTTGTAGTGGTCTAGTTACCCACAAGTCTAGTTACCCACAAGTGAGTTGCAGCAGGCAAAGATGCCCCTAGATGTGGATGTTTTTGTGGCACAGAATTTTGAGATGAAGTCTGAAGCTGTATCTTAATCCAAACCATAGGAGCATGGAGTCTTTAGGTAGAGTGCTCGAAGTTGTGATTTACACACTTCTAGAAAGAAAGAAAGAAAGAAAGAATATTTATATCCACAGTTGACCAAAAGTAGGTCAATGGGACTAGAGAGACCAATGCTTAAACCATCCTTCGTGAAAATTAGAACATGATTGAATCCTGAATGGTTTGAAGTTTGGTTAACGAAGTTAAGCTAAATGTCAAGGGTCTTTATTATTTAATATTTTGGAAATATTGGGAATGCTTTTCCTTGGGACTTTGGAGAGACAAAAAATATTTTTCTAGCACCTTAAGGCGAGTATAATGAGAATAAATAATGGTTTAGATAAAGAAAGAAAAAAAGAAAGAAAGAAATTATATTGATGTCCACAGTTGATTAAAATTTGGTCAATGGGACTAGAGAGACCATTACTCAAACCATCCATTATGAAAATTGGAACATGATTGAATCCTGAACGGTTTGAAATTTGGTTAAAGAAGTTAAGCTAAATGTCAAGGGTCTTTGTTATTTTTGAAATATTGGGAATAAAGTGCTTTTCCTTGAGACTTTGGAGAGAAGATATATTTTCTAACACCTTAAGGGAGTATAATGATAAATAATAATGGGTTTCCTATTCTCTCCATTTCATGTGATTCATGTATTAGTCTATTTTATGTACATTATTTGGTACTTATGATTTTTCATGTATCTGTTTCATTGCCATGGTTTCAACACCCCATTTACATCATACAGACATACATAGAGCTGAGAAAATTGAAGTGGACCCATTAAATTTGTATTTTTTGGGTGTTTATCTCTCACAAAACTGTCTATACCCGTTTACCTAGTTCATAGGTCACGTGATCTCATTGATTTTAAAAAATGTTAAATACTAATTTTTTCTTATCAATTTGTTTTGCTTTGAGCGTTGCATGGACAGATATGGCAACAGCATCTCATTTACATGATCACAATAAGGCTTCTGGTTCCAATTCCAGCACAAATCCACAGGATAATGAATTGGAACATATGATTGTGAATCTCGTTTGCTCCATCTGCCAGGTTAGATTAATTGCTTTTTTATTCAGGCATTGTGTGATTCAGTGTTAAAGGTCAAATTCTGTTGAACAGTATATCTAGCAACATTTCCTCTATGTTTGATTCAGGTATTGTGGGCTTAGTGCCTTTCAGTGCCTCTGTGGTACTATGGGGGTTTTCTCATTGCCTTTTCTGTTTTTTTTGTCAGTTTGGAGGAGCTGAAAACTTTTTACTTCTCTGTGATGGAAAGAGATGCTCTTGTTCTATCCACTCTTTTTGTTTAAATCCTCCTCTATTGAAGGTCCCAGACGGAGATTGGTTTTGCCCTTATTGCAAAGAGTCACTGCCAATGCATTTGAGAAGGGACAAGAAGGGTAGCGGCCTTTACCCACCAAAGAAAATTGAAAAGATCTTAGGTCGAAGGCAAGTACAAGATGGAACTGAACAAAGTGAAATGCAGCTGCAGTATTTAGTGAAATGGGTCTCCCTTTCACACCATTATGATACTTGGGTGCGTGATTCTATATTTATTGTTTCCATGGAAGATGAAGTTTTATTCCTGTTTTTGGAAAAAATTAGAGAAATAAACATGTTGGTTTTCATATCTCTGGTTTCTGGAAGAGACTATGTTGTGCATATATTTATTCCTCACTATTTTAAGTATTTGATATGTGTGCTTGCTCTGATTTCTTTGGGGACCGTGACAATCTTCCTTTTAAGGTCTTGCAGTATTCTGAGGATTTGATTCAGTGCTAGCAATTTTATAGCCATCATTTTTATATAGCTGTTATTGTACAGCATAAAGGTGTTATGATCCATGGATCTTGCTAAAATTAGATAAATTATTGCAATGCAAATTACAAGAGCTTTACCTATAAGACATGCCCATGTTCATTGCTTGATACATTATAAATATAGATCACTTCACTATGGGAATAATGAAATTAGGGAAAAAACCATGTAACAAGGATTACATCACTAGAAAGTAAGTTCCAGCAGCTTTTTGGGGCTGTATAATATCTCTGTGTTTGGCTAAACATGATAATGTGACACTACAGAAAACCAAAACAAACTAGCTAACTTGAACCTGGAAAATCTCCACTTAAATGTAGTCAGCTTGGCAGAGGCCTGAATCAAGCTAGGAATATGCCCTGCAGCATGGATTTCTGTACATATGGCATAAAAATATGACGGCCTGAAATAGAAATGTGAGGCTTTGTTTTGTTTGCATCCTTTGGCCATTCTGCTAAGTCAGATTTGTTGGAAAACAAGGATAACATCAAATGTATTATCCATTTTAGGTGTTCCCTTATCTTTCTAAGGTGAAGTGAAGGATTTTTTTATATGGAGAAGGATAGCTAGATTGTTGATTATAAGGCACTGTCTCATACAAGAAAGGTGGTCTGTAAGATTAAGGTGGAACAATTCAAATGATTGCTAGGGGAGTCAAAGCTTCGTTCATTCATCTTTCCTTTTGGGTCCCTAGGACTAATGTCCTTGGAAAAGAAGACGAGTGATGGTTTCAACACCCCATTTACATCATTGGTCTACTTAAAAAAGAAACAACTCATGAAAAGTGATTGATAGATGCCTACTTAATCCCCTACAATAATGTAATGTCCCTAATTGGAAATGCCTAAATCTGCCCTAATTTTTTTGCCCAAATAACAATAAGTTTAGAGAGTACCCTTTTTCCCTGATTGAAGCCCTGCACATAGGTTAGAAATCATCACCATAATCATTCTGGTTAGCAAATTATAATTATCTATCACAATAGCAATAACTAGCAAATAACCATATTCTAAGTATTAGTAAACTCATGACAATGTGTTAGGGTAAGTGAAGTTGCAGCAGGTGTCTTGGTAGCCAACTCTTCTAGATCCAAGGGCAGCACCTATTGAGGCAACGACAAGTACCCCTTTAACCCATGTGGGCTCATCTTGTCCCCTCCCGGGTGGCGTATCTAGAAGATGCCCTCTCGCTGTACTCCCTCGGCAATCCTCGTAGGGTAGATGAAGTCGCAACGGGTGTCTTGGTAGCCAACTCTTCTAGACCCAAGGGCAGCACCTGTTGAGGCAATGGCAAGTACGCCCTTGGCCCATGTGGGCTCATCTTGTGCCCCCCCCGGGTGGCTATCTAGAAGATGCCCTCTTGCTGTACTCCCTCAACAATCCTTCCCTTATCCATGGTGTGGGTATGTATTGGTGTTACTAACTCACATTTAAATTAAAGCATCTATTGAATTCTTTACACCATGATGGGTGGTTAGGAGTTGCAAAAGGTATCTTGGTGGCTCAACTCCTCTAGACCCAAAGGTAATACCCGTTGAGACAACGAGAGTACCCCTTTGGCCCATATGGGCTCATGTTGTCCTCTCTCGGGTGGTGTTCCTAGAAGAGGACCCCTTGATATACCTTCTTGGCAATTCTCCTTTTTCCTACCATGGTGAAAGCATAAACACAATGATGGAACATGAATTCTTAAATAAATATATTAGCAAGTAAGGACAAATAATATCACACATTGATCATCCCCCCCTAAGTAACATAAATGAATAATTGGCATCAACAAGAATATGTATATATATAACATAAAATTATCATTCCTAAATATTCATAAATAATATTCTAAGTTGTCGGTTCCGCTATTGGTTCGGGTTTGGGTTTGGGGGTTTGGTTCGCTAGTTTGGCTAAATTTTTTGGGGGGTGGGTTTGGTTCGCTTTGGGTTTGTTAGTATAAAAAACATGAATTAGGATTAGAATGTCACATAACATCATATGAAGTAAACTCATTATGCAGCCTAGAAGCATGAATTAGGATTAGAATATCACATAACATCATATAAACAACAAAAACACCATAAACTTGAATGTCATTTAAAACATGCATGATATATATTCATCGTTGAAACTTGAATTGTAGTAGCTTGATATACAGAGTCTATTGATGCCAAGGTTCAATTTGTATGATTTTGAAAAAAGCCAATTGAGTAGAGTTATCAACATTCTTCAGAAATCATAAGAATTTGTTTAGTATAGTAGCCATTTTAATGTCTTCTTGCAGTCTCAAACATTATTTTGTATCATTGTTACATTGGTCTTGAGAGTGGTAGCTAAATATAGCTCCACAATACAAAATCCGGTTTACCTGTGCAGTGTAACAGTGGCATAGGCAGATTTTTCTTTGAAAGAACCAAAGGGTGATTGCACAATTGAAGTGTATAAACACATCTTTTTCTAATATCAAGGATACTCTTTGAATCTTCCATGCATTGCTAATCTAAAAGGAAAGGTCTTTTGCCTACTTTGTATGTAGCCATGCTTTTGACATTGTCAAAAAGAGCAAAACTTCCCTAATGATGCAAAGGCATGGCCAAGCAGTTCTAACTCTCCACATGAGAGGAGACATGTTGGAGAGTACACCAAGTTAGTGAGAACGGAAGTGTAATGTGTTTTAGTTTGTAGTATTCCTTTGGTTCTCTACAGATGTGTGATAAATTCTCAGTTCAATGATGCAAAACAATTTTTGAAAAAAGTTAGTTGTCACAGTTTGCTTTCAATCCAACACGCAAAAATGAAAGCTCAACCTCTTGGAATGAAAATGCTTGTTTGCAAAACAAATGAATAAGAATGAGGTAGTTAAGGTGTTTAGAGTGATTTAGAGGTCACTTTTAGGGTTCCCTTGGGCGTGGGTCAAAGTCAAACTCCATAAAACATTAAAAATATGCTAAAAAAAAGACTTTTTGGATGCCTAGGCATGCAGGTTCTATCTTGGTTCGCCTGGGTTGTGTCTGGGTTCTGCTCGGGTTCTCTTGGGTTTTGCCTGGGCGAATCAGACCCAAAAATGAAGGATCCTGGCCAAGCCCACAGGCAAGCCGAACCAGGACCCAAATGAGGGGTTCCAGAGGAGAACCCAGTAACATAGATAATATTAAATAAATATCATCTATAAGCTATTGCTTATAAACAACATCAATAAGAATATCAATATCATCAATATTATGATATTCTAAATAACACTATGCATCAAAATTATTTAATACTTGTGGGTCCCTATCATCACATAATAATCTTTACCGAATAGCAATCATAAATAATATCCTATATTAAATGCTACCTACAACTATGCTATCATAACATTATCCTATTCACAATAATTAATGATATTACCAGTAGTGTCTGATTTATGGTTCCCAACTGTTACTCAATGGAGGTTGCTGACTGTGCTTTGATCGATTTGCTCTTGATATCTCCGATGCTTTCTGCCTTGTCCTCTCCACACGATTCCCTGGCTGTGGTATTATTTTCTGTCTTTACTCCCCACCAATCGATGCTTCCTTAGTTGGGCTTGCTTGCCTTTTATATATTCGATTCTAAGAGACATGAATTTCCATATCCTCCTTACCCGTACCTCTCCAAGGATCGTGCCTTTTGTAAGTTTATTAATCGCTACTTGTTTGAATATTAGTCACTTCTTACTAATCACTTCCCTAGGACTTTGGTCTTAAACAAAATACTATTGCCTATGTGGATGCTAATCACTGCTTTAGTAATGCACTTGCTGCTGCTCATATATATGTTTATATATTTTATATAAATGTCTATTTTAATGTATTTATTCTTATATTAATTTTCTTTATATATATTTATAATATTTATTATATTATAATGATAATAATATTAAGTTGTTAATACTTATATTTTAATATTTGGTAATTATAATTGTAATATTATTGCACACACACACACACACATATTTATTTATTTTTCCCATTTATTTACATTTCATTGTTTGGTTATTTTTTATATTTTGGTGTTGCAATTTGGGGGGCATGACAAATAAACATTCCAAAATGGTGAAATTGCACCCATGAAACTAGGAATAGGATAGCAAAATCATGTTTGACATTCTTTACCATATAGCAAATGCTAGAACCGATTCAATGAAGTAAATGTGACATGATGGATATGTTTTACTGAAAATGTTTATATGGTGACAAATCATTTTATTGGAGGACTTATATTGAAGCTATAATAGTAGCTCAGTTAAAACTTGATATCCTGTGTATACAAGATTGACAACAATTTAATACAACATATTTGAATGATGATATTGTAGCACTGTCGTATTTTCTAGGCATGTTTACTTTTTCTTTGCATTATTGATTATTGACCAAGTCTTATCTTTATTGACTGCCAAAGTCTCATCTTCCCTCTGTCACATTGAATTGTTTTTGTGTGCATGCTATAGGTTCCTGAGAATTGGGTTGTGTATCATGATCGTGCACGTGTTCTCAACTTTCAACGGAGATTCCCGTAAGCCTCTCCTTGTTGTTAGTTTTTTCTTTTGTTGGATTTTCCCATATTAATATATTAAATTTGATTCCTTCTGCTTAGCCTTTATTAACAACAGTATGGTGTATATTGTGTGACTAAATAGCTGGCCTTGTATTTTAGTGTACTGAACAATTCAAACTCTTCTTTTAATCATAAAATGTCTAGGACATGATACTTGGATAGCAAAAAAATATTATCTGACTTTCCTTGGAAACTAATTATTTTGTAGTCACGCACAGTTTACTCTCAGTCATCATGATTTGAATTTTATGTCTTAAGTTTATCAATGTCTTGTGTTATGCCTTGGATTCAAACACATGATTTCTACATGTGTATTTTGGAACAGGTTTTGGCAATGTAAGTGGAAATTGATATTTGGAACTCATTTTAGAATCAGTGCATATTTTCCTCATGCTTGTATTTCTCCTTGATGTTATTTGCCTTTGGTTGGCAGCTTGCCACTACGAGTAGTAAAGCTGTCACTGTTTTGTAGACCATAGTAGCATTCCATTTACATGGCAAACCGAAAGTTTAAATAGATTCAATTACACAGGTTTAAATGGGAAAAACAAGGCAAATTAAAAAAATATGAAAAGATGCAAAATGAAAAAAAACTGATTACTTTTAAGCAAATAACATATTTTTTATTTTCAGAATTCATTGGGTTTCAACCTACAAATTCGGTAAACATTAAAAACGGAATGCCAATTTGACCTGGCATGCCTTGACATCTGGCCTGTGTTTACACATGAGTAATCTCATTCTTTTGGAGTTTTTTGCTTCTCTGTGTAGACCTCCAATTTTTGTAAAACACATCAAAGCCATTGAAATTGAACATAAACCCGAGTATGTTTTATAATTAAGATAAATAAGATTGTGATTTCATAGATTCCAAATGCACCTATAGGATGCCTATTAAATTAATATTTAGTTAGATTATTTAATGGTCAATACTGTAATATATTAGATAAGATTGTTTCTGTAGTTTGCTCTAGTTCCTTTTCGAAACATTCGATATTCTTTATTTTTAGAAACTTTGTAAATTCTCTATAAAGAGATTTCATCTCTTTCAATTTAATATAACTCGAATTTACCATAATATGGTATTAGAGCGAGAAGAATTTTAATTTTTTTGGGCTTCTAAAAATTGCCTTTCTTTGAATTTGTGAGATTTTTTTTGGAGGATCTGTAAAGAAAATCGTGGCTTCTTTTGTGAAGACTCTTATGGGCAAATTGATTTTTTTAAAAAAATTGCGTCTTCCTTTGGTGGATTTTTTCTGAGTCTGGAAATTGCGCGAGGGTTGCTTTCTTCCTTCTGCACGTGATTTTCTTCTTCTATGCGTTCATTCTTTGTGACCTTTGCTGTTAGTGGTCTGCACGACCTCATTTTGTGGGCATTTTTTATTTTTTTGGGTGCCTTTCTTCATTTTGCACAACATTGCTGTTACCTGGTAGCGATTTTTCTGCAGATTTGTGTTGAGGTTTTTAGTGCACATTTTTCTAGTTTTTTGAGCCTTTTGTTCGAGGTTTTTTGAAAGATTCAAATCCGTGTGACCCTTCTTTCTTTGCGGGTTTCTGATCAGATCTCACCTGCAAATCATGACCTCCCTCTTTTTTGAAGCAATTTCTCTAAAAATCGTGTCCTGCTCGTGGTTTCTTGGCATGATCTCTGCTTGCGTCGGATTTTGTTTTTCCCATGATTTTCCAAAATTTTGGGTGCCCAACCAGCATTTCGAGGGGTTTCCTCAAACACCCTTTTCTGCACAAATTGTCTGGTTTCTAGACTTGTGAACAAATCGAGAGTTTTCTACCTTTTTTTTGACAAAGTTATGAGCTCAAGGTTTTTTTGCCTCTTTTCTGTTAGAATTTGTTTGAGGGTTCTTTTGTGAAAAATGGCCTCTTTGTCACACATTATGCTAGAGGGGAGTCATAAATTCAACGATCATAACTATAACACTTGGAAGTAGCCTATGATGACGATATTTGAATATCGGTGCTTTGACCAAATTGTTCTTGGCAACACTACACGTCCTACAATGATGGGTAAAAATCAAGAGAAATTTGATGAGAAAAATCGAGAAGCCGTGATGCTTATTAAATTGTCGGTCATTGATGATCAACTGCCTCAAGTACCTTCTGTCAAATCAGCTAAAGAAATCTGGGATTTTTTGAAATATATTCATGAAACATCTGACAAGAGCAATGCATTCTTTTTGAAAAACATGTTCATCATGATGGATGAGAAGACAACTTTGTAGGCGCACTTGACGAAAATCAAGGACATCTATGATCAGCGAGAGGCTATTGGTCGAAAAATGGAGGAGGAAGATATGGTAGTCATCACTCTGAAGAGTCTACCAAAGTCTTATGAGTACTTTATTGAGACGCTCGACATTACCTCAACTAATGTTGGCTTGCAGTTTTTGGAGTTGTGCACCAAACTTCTGCAGTAGGAGTGTTGGAAACAACAATTTGGTAGCAGTGCTAGTTCATCCTCCACAGAACAAGTATTTCCTGCCCAAGACATTTTAGAAGAACAAGGGCAAGAATCAACCCTCTTAGTAGACCAACCAAGCTCAATCCCAGGATTCTTCCAAGAAGAAGAACATTCAATGCAACTATTGCCATAAGTATGGCCACATGAAGAAAGATTGCCGAAAACGCTTGGCCTCTGAATAGAACAAGCAAGGAGAGTCTAAACCTAAAGCTCATGTTGCAGAGCACATTGAGCAGAAGGAGTTTGTGTTCTATGCCTTTATGGCTAAGAGTCTTGCAGATCCTGTTAAATCCTCTGCATGGTATACTTATTCAGGTGCATCTCAACATTTCACTCATCGTCGAGATTGGTTCATTGAGTACACGCCATTCAAAGATTCTGTTGTCTTTGGAGGAGGCAAAGAGTATGCTGTTATCGGAAAGGGCAATGTGTAGATTCATTTCGAGGGAGAAATTTAATATTTCTCGATGTATACTTTGTACTTGGCAAGGAGCTAAATTTAATTTCAGTTAGTCAGATCAAGACTCATTCTCTTCAGCTAGATATTGTTTTCAATATGCATGCATGCAATATTGTTGATAGAGAGACTCGCACTACAGTTGTTAAGGGCCTTGAGGATCATGGTCTATATAGACTTGTTGATTTTGGTGATTATCAAGAGCACACTATGGCAGCCATGAGTACTTCCATCAGCAACCTTTGGAATCAGTGTTATGGGCACTTGAATATGCTTTATCTCTCTTAGCTATCTAGAGATAATTTGGTTACTAGTTTACTTGCGATTCGGACTCAGAGTCATGGCGTATGCAAAGCTTGTCAGGTTGGAAAGCAGCATCGAACTCCATTCTCAGATGGTGACTCATGGAGAGCTTCCAAGGTATTACAGTTTGTTCATGGTGATGTATGTGGACCAATGAACACTCCTTCAGTTATTGGTTGCAAGTATTTTTTGTTATTTGTTGATGATTTAGTAGAAGAATGTGGGTGTATTTTCTTAAAAACAAATCAGAGGTGTTTGGTATATTTCAGCAGTTTAAGGCCTTAGTTGAGAAAAAGTTAGGCTCTCAAATAGTCACTTTTAAGCTTGATAATGGGGGGGAGTTTTGTTCTTCTGACTCATCCAATTTCTATGTTGCTCATGGCATTAAGCGCCAATTTACCACACCCTACACCCCTCAGCAAAATGGTGTCGTTGAGGGTCGCAATCACACCATTACTGAAATGGCTCGTTTTATGCTAGAACATAGAAATGTCCCTAAGAAATTTTGGGCTGAAGTAGTTTATACTGTAGTCTATCTTCTGAATCGATCTCCTATTCATGCCGTTAAGAAGATGACTCCTGAAGAAGCCTAGTTTGGACGCAAGCCTAATCAGCCACTTGAAATTTTTTGGCTCTACTGCTCATGTGTGGATTCTAGGTGCCAAGCACACTAAGTTGGATTCCAAAAACCAGAAACTCATGTTTGCTGGTTACAGTGAGAATCTTAAGGCATATAGGCTGATTGATGTAGATACAAATCTTCTCATCTTCAGTTGTGATGTTGTGGTTGATGGAAATAGTGGGCCCTTCTATCAGTCTTCTCCTTCTGTGAGCCCTGAGGATCAGTCTATGCAGGCTTCTGATTTGGGTGTTTGTCTTCCCCTAGCTCCACTTGATGGGAGGGATTTTGCAATTGTGCAGGCACCTCAGTAGAATGTTCCACCACCTGCCCCTCCTCAAGACAATCTGGATCCTAATCTAGCTGATTTTGTTCTAGCCATTGTGGTGATGTTGTTCCTCTTGTTTTAGATATTGGTACTTCTACTCTCTGACCTAAATGGTATGCTAAAACCATCAGTGATCTCCATGATGATGAATTGATTGAGGGTAGATCTACTCGGAAAAAGAGCAAGTAACCTAATATAGTTAATTTTGCTCTTTTGACCAACCTTCACAGCATCTTTGAGCCTCAAACATATTTAGAGGCTAAAGGCATACCTGAGTGGGAACATGCTATGGAAGTTGAACAACATAGCCTTTTGAAGAATAACACTTGGGTTCTCTCCGATCTTCCACTTGGGAAGAAGCCCTTTGGTTGCAAGCGGGTGTATAGAGGTAAGTACAAGGTTGACAGAACTCTTGATAAGTATAAGTCTTGGTTAGTAGCCAAAGGGTTCGCCCAGACAAAGGGCATTGATTATGAGCGACTCTTGCTCCCACAACCAAAATGAGTACTATTCGGCTTGTCCTCCCTATTGTAGCACATTTTGGATGAAAAGTCCATCAAATGGATGTTAAGAATGCATTTCTCAATGGTGATCTATAGGAAGAAGTCTATATGACACAACCTCCTGGTTTCAAGGTTCTTGGTAAAGAACACTAGGTATGCAGATTGGTGAAAGCACTCAATGGTCTTAAACATGCTCCACGGGCATGGTACATGAAAATTGATAAGTACCTCGTTGATCATGGTTTTTAGAGGAGCACTTCTGATTCTAATTTGTATGTCAAACAGTCTGGTGATGAAATTCTTTTGGTTGTTGTCTATGTTGATGTCCTGATCATTACTGGCAGCTCAAAACATTTGATTGAGGAGATAAAACATAATCTCAGTCAATCATTTGACATGACAAATTTGGGATTTCTTCTTTATTGTCTCGGTGTTGAGGTATGACAGATAGCTAGTAGCATCTTTATCTCTCAGTCCAAGTATGGTCGCAGTCTGCTTGATAAGTTCAAGATGAATGATTGCAAACTTGCATCTACATCGATGGAGAAAGTGCTAAAACTATAAGCAAAATTAGAATGACCTGTGCAAAATGAATCAACATTCAGGCAACTAGTTGGCAGCCTCATTTATCTCACTGCTACTAGACTTGATCTTAGTTTTGCTGTGAGCTACATCTCTCGCTTCATGACAACCCCTAAAGCTGAACATTGGGTTGCAGTGAAGCGTGTGTTGAGATATGTGAAAGGCACTTCTGACTTTCTGTATGCTCGATGCAAAGATCCTAAGCTGATAGGCTTTATAGACTTAGGTTGGGCAGGTTTTGTTGATGACAAGAAGTCTACTCTTGGGTATGTTTTCAATTTGGGTACATGTGCAGTTACATGGACCAGCAAGAAGCAACAAGTAGTGGCTTTTTCTTCGACTGAAGCTAAATATCAGGGAACTGTTAAAGCAGCTTGTGAGGTAGTTTGGCTTCGAAGGATGCTTTCTAATATGCGAATGTCTCAAGCAGGGCCTTCCCCCTTGTACTATGATAATCAAGGGGTGTTGAAACTAGCTAAAAATCCAATCTTCCATGAAAGGACCAAGCATGTTGAACTTTATTGTTGCTGATGTAATGTGGATCAGACCTTTTAAGTGCCAAATAAGCATGGATGGACTGTCCTCGCAGCTGGCATCTCCCAAATCAGCAATTAATATCTCAAAAAATGGTTCATTGCCCTTGAAAAATAACTCTGATGTTTTCTATAGCTCAGCTACCTCCAAAAATAACAACTCAGATCCAGCCTTTTAGGATGCTAAAAATTTCGTGAAAAGTTTGGAAATCAATATATAAGCCATCAAATATGTGTCAATGATGAAATAATGATTTTTGCTTGCCAAAATCACTATATTGGCATTGTAGCTAAAATCCAAATCAGCAAGGTCGTGATTCCCAGATGGAATAACCCAAGATTGGAGACAAGGGTTTTTCTACTTGATCCCAAATGTGAAATTCAATAGTGTTTTTGTCCTCTCAAACCCAAAACAAGCCAAGGGTTTTTGTCCTTGGATGCCCTAGATTGAATAAATTACACAAATCGGAAAATTGGATGCGAAGGATAATTTGATGATTGTGAAATGAGGAAAAGTACTTCTTTTATAGTTGTCTTTTCAAGCCTTTTATTTTTTTTTATTTTAAGTTGATTTTCTGTTGATTTAGGGTAGCTTCAGTCAGATATAAATGATGATTGCATTTATGCATCATCATCATTTATATATAATCGAAATCTACTTCCCCAAGTATGTTATCTGCAATCAAGTTATTACTTGCAGATTATGAATCTTTCATGCTCTTCATCAAATTTCCGATCATGCATAAAATTCACAATCAAGTCCTGAGATTGTTTATTTGTGCAAATCGCTTTTGCTAACACATGCGATTGTTAAAGACTAAACCACCGATAATAATCGGTTGGTTAGAGGGGTCCGCACAATCAAAGGGACATGTCCCATGAGCGGACGTGTCTCTCCTTGAGATATAAACATGCATTCAATCCTCCTTTGTAAGACATTGAAATAGATAAATATTCTGCAATTGAAGATCAAAAATAAACATTAGAAAATCTGACTTAGAATTTATAATACAAAAATTGAGATCTAGTTTGTCATTTACTTCACAACTGGAAGTTCACCAATTAGAATATAATTTGATTGATTTAATTGAACTTTAACTTGGTATCAGAGCCACGTTGAGAAAAGATTCGAATTAAATCAAGATATCAGATTATTTAGAAAATCGTATTTTTCTCTAGAAATCACATACACATTACATTCTTCATAATGTCAAGTGTAATCAGATTTGAGGATCGTCTTGAAGGCGCAAACAACTTTACTTCATGGAAGTTCAGAATCATGATGATTCTGAAAGAAAATAAGTTACTCATTTGTGAAAGAAAACAAGATAGAACCAAAGAATGATCCAGAGAAATCTCAATGGATCGAGAACGATGAGAAAACTATGAAACATGAAACTGCATTTCAGATGTTTAAATCCCTTGAGAGCACCTTTGAAATAAACAACACCAGTAGGACCCTTGCTCTAAAAAGGCAACTCAATCATGTTCAAATAAACAAAGGAGAATCCATTAATGCTTATTTCATGAGAATCAATGAATTAAGAAATCAACTATCAATAGTCGGACATCAAATTGATAGCAAAGAGTCAACCCTTATAGCTCTAGGTGGCCTACCAAACTCATGGGAGTCATTTGTTCAAGGAATAAGTGCAAGATCAAAACTCCCTAAATTTGATAGACTAAGAACAAATTGCCTACAAGAAGAAACAAGACTAATGACAAAAGAAAACAAATAGAAAACATAGATGAGGAGATTCAGGTGCTAAATACAAATTCAAATAAGAAAGGTAAGAAGAAAAACTTCAAGAGAAAGAAGAATTCTTATGGAAAGGGACCATTCAAGAAAAGAAAAGACATCTCCCAAATACAATGCTTTAGATGTGATCAATATGGACACTATGCAATGAAGTGTCCTGACAGAACAAAACAACAAGCATCCTTTGCTAAAGTTGGAAAGACAAATACAAAATTTGACTATGAGAAATTTGTCTACTCAGCTTTATCAAGTCAAGCATCAAACCAAGTCAACAACTGGGTAATTGATAGTGGTTCATCAAGGCACATCACAGGGTTCAAAGAACACCTAGATACTATGACAAAAGAAATTGATGAAGAAGTAACTATTGGGGATGATTTTGCACATCCAGTAAGGGGGGTTGGAACTTGCACCATCAAATTGAAATCTGGTCTCTCCCTACAACTCACTGGAGTCTTGTTTGTACCAGGAATAAAGAGGAATCTAATATCCATCTTTGCTCTTGAAGACACTGGATATAGGGTTACTTCTATGGATGGAAAAGTTTTGGCATGGCCAAAGAACTCCAATATAAAGAAAGCACAAACTATAGGTATAAGACAAGGTATCTTTACAAACTATGCATTGACATCAAACAAGCTCTTACCCTTGACAATTTTGATTCAAATGAAATTTGACATCGAAGATTAGGACACATTCATTTCCGTGCCCTACCCTCTGTAGAAAAACTAGTAATAGGATTGCCTAAATTAAAACAAATTCATGAAGGAGCATGTAAAGGGTGTGCCCTAGGAAAGAATACAAAGGGTGTTAGAACTAGTCCACTTTGACTTATGTGGACCCAACAGACCCTCCATGGCGGGCTTCCTATATTATGTAATATTTATAGATGACTTCTCTAGGAAGACTTGGATTTATTTTCTTAAGTGTAAAGAGTCAATAGAAATCCTTAAAAGGTTTAAGGAGTTCAAAGCTCTTATTGAAAACTTCTCCGAGAAGAAAATCAAAATTCTAGGGACAGACAATGGGAAGGAATACACCTCTGAAATCTTTAAGGAATTTTGCATGAATGTTGGGATTAAGAGTGAGTTTACAGTAGCCTACAACCCTCAACAAAATGGTGTTGTTGAAAGAAAAAATAGAACTATTCTAGAAGCTACTAAAACAATGTTGTTTAACCAAAACATAGAAACCTCATTCTGGGTAGAAGCCTCTAGAATTGCTGTCTACATCCAAAATAGATGTCCACATTCTCATCTAGATAACAAGACTCCTGAAGAAACATTTATTGGCATAAAACCTGACATTAGTCACTTAAGGATCTTTGGTTGCCCTGTCTACATTCATGTACCTAAAGAAAAAAGATTCAAACTAGAACCTTCTGGAAAGAAAGGGGTATTTGTGGGATATAGTGAAACTTCAAAAGCCTACAAAATATACATATCCGGGCAGAATCAAATTGAACTAAGTAGAGATGTCATATTTGAGGAAAACATTGCATTCAAAAGGGCAAAGAGTTCAAGTGAGGTAGAAATTCAAGATTCCCCTAAAGTCTTAGAAGAGGAACCTACTCTTGAGATTCAGAGGGAGTATCTTGAAGAAATCATAAGTGAAATTCAAACAGCTTTAGAAGAGAATCCCAATGACAACAACAAGAAGAGACCATTTTGGGCTAGGAAGATGATTAAGGAAGCTGAGAATCATACAACACCCAAGGGAACCTTTAGAGAAAGTAAGAGACCCAAAAGATTCTCAAGTTATGTTGCCTTAATGAATGAGATCATTAGTTCAGAACCCACTAGTGTTACAAAAGCTTTCAAACATCAAGTATGGAAGGATGCAATGACGGAAGAGTATCAGTCCATTTTGAAAAATGATGTATGGGATATAGTACTTAGACCAAAAGAGAAATCTGTTGTCTCTTTCAAATGGCTCTTCAAAATCAAACATGCTGTTGATGGCAGTATAGAAAAACACAAGGCATGTTTTGTGGCCAGAGGTTTCTCACAAAAATAAGGTATTGATTATGAAGAGACATTTGCACCTGTTGCCCGGTACACCTCTATGAGAGCAATAATAGCTATTGCAAGAGCTAAAGGCTGGAAGATCCATCAAATGGATGTGAAAACTGCCTTCTTGAATTGGACCATTGAAGAAGAAGTCTATCTAGAGCAGCTTGAAGGTTTTGTGATACATAAAATTGACTCACATGCATGTAGATTGAAGAAAACTCTATATGGACTTAAGCAGGCTCCCAGGGCCTGGTATGAAAGAATTGACAGCTATCTCTTGGGACTAGGATTTTCCGTGATACATAAAACTGACTCACATGCATGCAAATTGAAGAAAACTCTATATGGACTTAAATAGGCCCCCAGGGCCTGGTATGAAAGAATTGACAGCTATCTCTTGGGACTAGGATTTTCCAAGAATGATGCAGATCCAAATCTTTATTTTAAAGTAATTAAAGGTGATATGCTAATAATAATTTTATATGTTGATGACCTGTTGATAACAGGAGAAGATCACCTTATTGCTCAAGGTAAAAAGGACCTGACTTCATAATTTGACATGAAAGACTTGGGCATTTTACATTACTTCTTGGGTTTAAAAGTCTGGCAGAAATCAGATGGCATCATCCTAAATCAAGGAAAGTATACTATTGATATTTTGAAGAGATTTGGGATGTTGGACTGTAGACCCATGTCTACACCTATGGAAACCAACTTACACAAATTAAAAGAAGCAGCAATAGAATCAAAATTTGCAGATCCCACTCTATATAGACAGATAATTGGATCATTGATGTACTTGGTTAACACCAAACCTGATATTTGCTATGCAGTGAATGCCCTAAGCTAGTTCATGTGTGAGCCAAAGGAAATTCTCCTTGTTGTTGTGAATCACATATTGAGATACCTTCAAGGTACTATTGGATATGGTCTTAGATACAGGAATGTCCAACTAGACTTACATGGATACTCTGATTAAGATTGGGCTGGAAGTGTAACCGATCGGAAAAGCACATCAGGATGTTGCTTCAGTTTAGGATCGGCTATAATCTCTTGGATCAACAGGAAACAATCTTCAATGGCACAAAGCTCAACAAAAGCTGAATATATTGCAGCCTCTATGGGGGCAAGAGAAGAAGTATGGCTCTGGAAATTGCTTGTGGGATTATTTGGTGTGCCCCTGAATCCTACATTTAACCATTGCGATAACCAGAGTTGCATTAAGCTTTCAGTAAATCCAGTGTTCCATGATAGATCTAAGCATATTGAGATTCCTTACCACTATGTGAGAGACATGGTAGAAAGGAATGTGATCCAGTTGGAGTATATTAGTACAAATGATCAAACAACAGACATTCTCACCAAGCCCCTCTCCAAAGTTAAAGTTGAACACTTCAGGAAGAAACCTGGTATGGTTGAAATGTAATTTATTATTGAGATTGAGATTCAAATTGATTTGTACTAATATTTTTAAAAGATGTTTAATGTGTAAACTCTTTTGTCATGTGTGTGACTCCATGACTTTATGGGCCTCTCTCCCCCCGTGTACATTATTGAAAGGTGACAATCTTTCTAATAATGAGCACTTGTATTTGACATTGTAAGGTGACGACTCTAAAATGATTAGTTGCACTATCATGATAGATATCATGTGACTTGATATCTGTGGATATGTCATGATAATATCTTGTGGACATTTTGATAGATATCATGCGACTTGATACCAATTTGAAGATCATTATGGTCCTTGTTCATGGTGGATATGTATATATATATATACGTGGTATGCCATGATTTATTATGGTAGACATCATGGGACTTGATGTCAGTGCACATACTATAATGAAGATGTGTTATGAAGAATGTCATGTGACTTGACACTTTTAGAAACATACCATATCTTCGATATCACATGTAAGGTGATATCTCTACTTGGTTTGGAGTTATCTTCCCTAGATAAGAGGGAGTGTTGATTTAAGGTAGCTTCGGTAATATATAAATGATGATTGCATTTATGCATCATTGTCATTTAATAAAATCGAAATCTACTTCCCCAAGTATGTTATTTGCAATCAAGTTATTATGAATCTTTCATGCTCTTCATCGAATTTCAGATCATGCATAAAATTCGCAATCAAGTCCTGATCGGACATTGTTTATTTGTGCAAATCGCTTTTGCTAACACATGCGATTGTTAAAGACTAAACCACCGTTAATAATTGGTTGGTTAGAGGGGTCCGCACAATCAAAGGGACATGTCCCATGAGCGGACTATGGAGACACGTCCTCTCATGGGACGTGTCTCTCCTTGAGATATAAACATGCATTCGATCCTCCTTTGTAAGACATTGAAATTGATAAATGTTTTGCAATTGAAGATTAGAAATAAACATTAGAAAATCTGACTTAGAATTTATAATATAGAGATTGAGATCTAGTTTGTCATTTACTTCACAACTGGAAGTTCACCAATTAGAATATAATCTGATTGATTTAACTGAACTTTAACATTTTCACTCCAAGTATCTCCAACAAAAAAAAAAAGAAGAATATTTAAGTTGCCCCAAAAATATGTTAGAATATTAAATTCCTTATATTAATGGTCATTTGTAATGTTTTGCTACAGTAGTCGGTTGTTAGACATTTAATGTCT
Organism: Sequoiadendron giganteum; assembly: GCA_007115665.2. Classification (NCBI taxonomy): domain Eukaryota; kingdom Viridiplantae; phylum Streptophyta; class Pinopsida; order Cupressales; family Cupressaceae; genus Sequoiadendron; species Sequoiadendron giganteum. Next base: position 70,880,752 of record CM021107.1, read on the forward strand.
ACAGTAAATTTCCTTTTCTTTATATTGTAACTTCTTTTCATGTTAATGTTAACTAAGATTTTTCTAGTTCTTTCCAGAACATGGTATCAGAGCATTAGGGTTTCTAGGAAATTTCGTGAGCCTTCTTTTGGCTGTAATTTCAAAATTTTTTAGTGTACCAAAATTTTTGTTTGTAAACTGTGAAGAGGAAAATCAAAGGCAAGGAAAAACACGGTTTTAAAATCGTGGGTTTGTTTTTACCTACTTTTTTTGGCTTAAAAAATCCGTTATTTCTTTTGATAATCCTGTTTTTCAAAGGCGTGGCTTGTTTGTTTGCAACTTGGGCGCGATTTCACTCTATTTTCGAGTGACTAGGGCACGCGTTCTTCAGTTGTAAGGTCGCGTTTTTTTACAGGTGTCTTTTATTCAGATTTTTGTCATTCTTCACCCGCGTTTTTTTTGCTTTGCCTGGACGTGTTTTTTACCAGAATTTTGGCGCGATTTTGTGTTTTTAATGGTCATTTATGCCTTTATCCACAACGCCTAGGGTTCTGCTCTCTTTTTGTCACCATTTCGTGGACTTACCAGTTGTTTTTTGCAATTTTTGGAGCTGTCATGGCCGCCTAGGGCTTCTGAAAATTTCAACCTGGGTTTTGACCAGTTTTTTGAGCTCGAAAATTTCTTTTGATTACATATTCTTGGTGGGTTTTTTGGGATCTCAATTGGGTTTTTGTTATTTTTTTCTAGGTGTCTCGAAGTTTGTGCCTCGAAATTTGTGCAATTGGGTGTTGACGATTTTTTTGGTTTTTAGCATTCTTTTTTGGGTACTCTTCAGATCTTTGGATTTCATCATCAACGCGCCTTGAAATCCGTGCTAGGGTTTCATCTTTGAATTTGTGTGTTTTTTAATTTTCGCTTTGCCTTCACCAATTTGACCTCAGGGTACGTGATGGCATCTCTGACGAATATCATGCTCGAAAGCAACCAGAAGTTTAACGGGAAGAATTACAACACTTGGAAGCAACGCATGATTACGATCTTCGAATATCGTTGCCTCGATCAGATCGTTTTGGGGAACTCAGCTCGTCCCACTGTAGTCGGCAAGGACGAGGGCAAATGGGATGAACGCGACCGAGAGCCGTCATGCTCATCAAACTCTCAGTCACAGATGAGCAACTACCTTAGGTATCGTCTGGCAAAATTGCTTCAGAAGTTTGGGATCATTTGAAGGCCCTTCATGAAACCTCCGACAAGAGCAGAGCGTTCTTTCTAAAGAACATGCTCTTTTCCATCATGATGGATGAGAAAATGTCCTTATAGGAACATCTCACGAAGATTAAGGACATTCGTGATCAGTTGGAGGCGATTGGTCGAACAATGGAGGAAGAAGACATGGTTGTCATTACTCTGAAGAGTCCTCCGCGTTCATATGAGCATTTCATCGAGACGCTGAATATCACCTCCACCAATGTTGATGCCAAATTTGAAGATCTTTGCAACAAGCTCTTGCAGCAGGATTGATGGCGACAACAGTTTGGAAGCAGTACCAGTTCCACCTCCACAGAGCAAGCGTTCTTTGCCAAATCTTCTGTTAAGAACAAAGGGAAGACTCAATCTTCTCAGTTGAAAGGCTTCGGTTCTTCTCAGGACAGCAAGAAGAAAAAGAACGTTCAGTGCAATTAGTGCCATAAATATGGTCACATTAAGGCTGATTGTCGAATTCGGATGGCTTATGAACAAAAGAAGCAGGGAGGGTCTCAACAAAAGGCACATGTCGCAGAGCAGAAAGAGTCTGTATTTTATGCTTTTATGGCCAAGAGAACTGCAGATCCTGTCCAATCTTTTGCTTGGTATATTGATTTAGGGGCTTCTCGGCATTTTACTCACCGTCGAGATTGGTTCACCAAATATGAACCATTCATTGACTCAGTGATCTTTGGAGGCAGCGAAGAGTACATAGTTGCCGGTAAGGGCAATGTTCAGATTCATTCTGGAGGCAGAAATTTACTCTTTCTTGATGTCTACTGTGTTCCAGGCATGGAACATAATCTTCTTTCTGTCAGCCAGATTATGTAGCATTCTCCCCAGTTGGATGTCATTTTCAGTTTGTCCACTTGCAGTATTGTTGATAAGGTGACACGCACTACGATTGCTATGGGACTTGAGGATCATGGTCTGTATAGACTTGTTGATTCCGGTGATTCTCAAGAGCACGCTCTGGCAGCAAGGAGTACTTCCATCAACAAACTTTGGCATTAGCGTTATGGGCACTTGAATGTGCACTATCTCTCTCAACTGTCTTGGGAGGGTTTGGTTGCTGGTCTACCTGAGATCCAAACTCAAAATCATGGAGTTTGTGGAGCCCGTCAAGTTGGCAAGCAGCATCGGACACCGTTCTCGGATGGTGATTCTTGGTGAGCCTCCAAGGTACTTCAATTGGTTCACGTTGATGTATGTGGACCAATGAACACTCCATCTGTTATTGGGTCCAGGTACTTTTTACTATTTGTTGATGATTTCAGTCGAAAAATGTGGGTGTATTTTTTGAAACATAAATCAGATGTGTTCAATACATTTCAGCAGTATAAGGCCTTAGTTGAGAAAGAATCAAGTTCTCACATTGTTACTCTAAGGTCCGATAATAGGGGGGAGTTTTGTTCAACTGACTTCTTTACTTTTTGTGCTAAACACGACATCAAACGACAACTCACCACACCATACACCCCTTAGCAAAATGGTGTCGTTGAATGTCGGAATCGCACCATTACTGAAATGGTTCGTTCTATGATGGAGTACAAAAATGTTCCCAAGAAATACTGGGTTGAAGCAGTTTACACTGCAGTCTACCTCCTGAATCGGTCACCTACACAGGCCGTTAAGAAGATGACTCTAGAAGAAGCCTGGTTAGGATGTAAGCCTAAAGTGGGCCATCTAAAAGTCTTTGGTTCTACAGCTCATGTATGGATTCCCGACGCCAAGCGTGCCAAGTTGGACTCCAAGAGCCAGAAACTTATGTTTACTGGTTACAACAACAATCACAAGGCATACAGGTTGATTGATGTGGAGACAGATCGTCTCATATTCAGTCGTGATGTTGTGATTGATGAGACTACTGGTCCATTTGTTCCTACTACCAGCCCTGAGGACCTATGAAGGTTCTTAATGATGGTGTTCATCTTCCTCTTGGTTTCCCTAATGGGAGGGCTTCAAAGCATTCTGACTCCGAAAATGAGGAGTCTACCGGTCATGATATCGCACCACCTGATCTTCCTCAGAATTCATATCCAGATGACGTTGTTCTAGCAATCCCAGAAGATGCTGTTTCTCCTACTCCAGATGTTGGTACTTCTACTCGTCGGCCTAAGTGGTGGCTCAAGACTATCAAAGATCTTCATAATGATGAACTCATTGAGGGTAGATCAGCTCGCAGCAAGAACATGCAGCCAAACATAGTCAATTTTGCTCTTATGGCCAACCTACACAACATCTATGAGCCTCAGACATGTTCCGAGGCTAAAGGAATTTTAGAGTGGGAAAAGGCTATGGCGTCCGAATACCATAGTCTTTTGAAGAATCACACTTGGGTTCTTTCTGATCTTCCTCTTGGGAAGAAACCTATCAGTTGCAAATGGGTTTATAAGGTCAAATATCATGCCGATGGCACTTTGGATAAATACGAGGCAAGATTAGTTGCTCGGGGGTTCACACAGCGAGAGGGCATTGACTATGAGGAGACTTTTGCTCCTACTGCCAAGATGAGCACAATTCGTCTTCTTCTCGCTATTGCAGCCCAATTCGGATGGACAGTTCATCAGATGGATGTCAAGAGTGCCTTTCTCAACGGTGAGTTGCAGGAAGAAGTCTACATGACGCAGCCTCCTGGTTTCAAGGTTGCTGGAAGAGAACTTCAGGTTTGTAGGCTCGTGAGAGCACTCTATGGATTGAAACAGGCTCCCCGTGCATGGTACATCAAGATTGATCAATACTTGCTTGATCATGGTTTTCAGCGCAACCCTTCTGACACTAATCTGTATGTCAAGCACTCTGGTGATGATATTTTGTTTCTTGTTATCTATGTTGATGACTTGATCATTACTGGCAGTTCAACACATTTGATTGCAGCAATCAAATAGGATTTGTGTCAGGCTTTTGACATGACAGATTTGGGGCTTCTCCATTATTGTTTGGGTATTGAAGTTTGGCAGACCGTTGATGGTATCTTTATCTCTCAGTCTAAATACGCTCGGAGTCTGCTTGACAAATTTCGGATGCAGGATTGCAAACCTGCCTCCACACCTATGGAGAAGGGGCTGAAGTTATCAGCCAACTCTGATTCACCTTCGGTTGATGAAATGACATTTAGGCAATTAGTGGGCAGTCTCATCTACCTCACTGCCACTAGACCTGACATTAGTTTTGCAGTGAGCTACATCTCTCGCTTCATGACAGCTCCAAAAGCTGATCATTGGCTTGCAGCGAAGCGCGTGCTGAGATATGTTAAGGGCACTTCAAATTATTGCATTCTGTATGGCAGATGCAAGGATCCAAAGCTGATTGGTTATACAGATTCAGATTGGGCAGGTTCAGTGGATGATCGAAAATCTACTTCTGGATATGTATTTAGTTTGGGTACAGGTGCTGTAACATGGACCAGCAAGAAGCAAGAAGCAGTGGCTCTTTCCTCGACCGAAGCAGAATATCGAGGAACAGTTAAAGCAGCATGTGAGGCAGTTTGGCTCCGTTGGGTGCTTTCAGACATGCACATGTCACAAGCAGGTCCTTCTCCCTTGTACACTGACAATCAAGGGATGCTCAAACTGGCCAAAAATCCAGTCTTCCATGAACGTACCAAGCATGTCGAGCTTCATTGTCACTACATCCGCAAGCTGGTAGAAGACAGATTAGTTTAGCTGCAGTATGTTCCAATAGTGGATCAGACTGCAAATATTCTCACCAAGTCTCTGAGCCCAAATAAATTTGTCAAATTCAGGGGGCAACTTGGTGATTTTGACAGATTGACCATTAAGGGAGGGTGTTAGAATATTAAATTCCTTATATTAATGGTCATTTGTAATGTTTTTACAGTAGTCGGTTGTTAGACATTTAATGTCTACATTAAATTTCCTTTTCTTTATATTGTCACTTCTTTTCATGTTAATGTTAACTAAGATTTTTTCTAGTTCCTTCCAGAACAAAATAAAAGTGACTAGGCCTAACTTAAAAAACTTAAAAAAACTATTATTAATTATTTTTAATCCGAAAAAGGGGGCATGGCAAAGTGGTTGGGCCAGACCTTGGTTGAACCTAGAGCCATCCTATCCTTGTATCCGGACCTGAACCAGACCCAATGAATATGCAGGGTGGAATAGCTAAGCCCGGTAACATAAGTCTACTGTAACCATATAGCAGAAACCCAATGTTTGTCTTTCATATGTTGTGTCCAATATTATATACAACTTACACATTTATGAACCTAATTTTCATTTGCAGTCTATTAATTTGCAATTGCTTTCATGATTCAACTACTAAAAGCTAAGTCACTAGGTTCGAATTCGAATTCGAGTTCGGCAACATTGAAATTCAAATGAAATTCGACAAGGAAATTTTTTGAAAAGTATAAAATTCGCCTTATGTAATTTTTAAATTTTTTTTATAAATATAAGTAATATATCCATACAATTGTCTAAATAGTTTAACATTGATAGATAGATTTGAATCATTACAAAAAGACACATTTATAAAATATAAACCATAAAAAACATGTGAAATCACAATTGCGAAGATGTTCTTTTGTCAAAAAGGTACAATAACAGTAAAGGCTTTAGAACTTCAAAAAAACTCCAAGTCATCAAGAGCACTTGGGTGAGATGCTAAATCATCATCATCTGTATCAATACTCAATTCATCATCAACAAAGTCAGGCTCATCTGCAACTGGCACTGCCATGTCTTCAAGAATTTGTTGTGAGGAAGAGTACTTTGCTGATTTGTTCATGAGCAATTTTAAATTGCTGCGAACATAGACAAGATCTCTCAACTTTCCAGACAACAATTTTATTCCTCTTTTTGGAATGGATGTGATCAAAGCAACTCCAGTTCCTCTCACACGCTGATGAACTTCCTTGACTCAAAACTCGAATAGCAAACCTTTGTAGCTCAGGAGTTTGTGCTCCATAGGTCATCCACCATTTATGCCCAGGTACATGTGTCATGTCATAATTGGCTGCTTGCATTCCAAACAACCCTTCTCCACCCTTGTAGACCCAAAATTGACTTCTGCTTAGTGCTGAAATTGTTTGATTTGATTCATACTTTCCAACCGCTTCTAAAAGCGCCGCCATAATTTCAGTGTCACCTTCTTTATCAATAGAAAATAACTTAGGCTCCAAAAAGCAAGCTGCTGCATGTAAAGGTGTGTGCATCATTTTCCATTTGCAATCAACTATCTCCCATACCTCCATATATTTTGCTTCTCCATTGTTTAGTGTTTTTTGAATAGCTTCCTTACAATGGTCCATGTTTTCATAAAGCATGCCAAGGCAAGGAGTGTCACCATCAACCATACGAAGCACATCAACAATTGGTTCACATATAAGCAAAACTTTTGCTGCACTTTCCCAGAAATTGTTGTTTAGAATTATTTGTTTTACGTTCTTCCCCTTAGGACCTTTAGAAAGCACTGAGTGTTCCCACTCATTGGAACAAATAACAGACCTCAAAGCTGCTTTTTCTTCAACCACTCTTTTCAAAGTGATATAAAATGAAGCAAATCTTGTTTCACAAGGCCTCAACAACTCCCTGGATGCATGCTGCCTATAAAGACTCAATGTGAGACGATGATTCCTTATGAAATTTGCAATTGCTCTCCCCCTGTGAATAGCTTCATGTACCCATGGGAATTTAGCCATGTCATGAAGCAACAAATCGAGACAATGGGCTGCACATGGGCTCCAATATATTTGTGGGTACTTCTCTGCAATCAACTTCCCAGCTCCCACACAATTTGCTGCACTATCAGTTACCACTTGAACCACATTTTCCACCCCTACTTCAAGAATGGCTTCCTCTAATATTTGAAAAATTTACTCGGAAGTTTTCTTGTGGTTCACGGTGTCAATCACTTTCAAAAACACAACACCCTCAGGACAAGACACCAAAATATTAATCAATGGCCTTTCACATATATCTGACCATCCATCACTCAATATAGTGCAACCTATTTTCCTCCAAGAGTCTTTGACAGTAGCTAATTTCTCAGTCACTCTCTCTTTTGACCTCTCGAAAAGAGTTGTCCTGATAGCCTCTGAACCTGGGGGTGTGTACCCTTTGCCAAACTTTGCAATTTTGTGAACTGCATTACGAAAATGTGGATTTCTCTCAACATTGAATGGAATAGCACTAGTGTAAAACAAATCAGCTATTGCATCATCCACCTCCTGTTTCTCTGCTGGTTTCCAAAAGCTTTTCAATGTTCCACTCTCCCTCACCGATTTGGATAAATCAGAAGAGGAAGACATAATAGATGCTGAGCTTGTGAATTTGGATTGAGACATATCTTCTTCAATTCTTTGTTTTTTTTGTGCTTTCTTCATCTTTCCCACAATTGAAGAGGATTGTTCTTTCTCTAAAGCAACTCTTATTTCTGGGGTAACTGCAGGACATGCTGTAACACCTCCTCCTGTACCATTTGTAATACCAAGTAAATGGTCCATTGCCCTTGTCAAACCGCCAATAAAAGGTTTTTGACACTTGGTGCATTTGAGATCAGTACCATTGCGAGTGATATATTTCCATGCCTCTGTAGTTGATTCTTGGGGAGCCATGATTTGTATGTTTGAATGACAAAATAATATTTAATATTAAAAAATTAAAACATTCACATAGTTTTATTTCAAACAACATTCAACAAAATATATAGAATTTTTATTTAAAATCGAAAAAATTTCAAACAACGTTTTGACAAAATATATAGATTTTTTTATTTTAATCTAAAAACCAAAATAAAAAATACTAGATTTTATTTTAATAATTAATAAACATTAAAAAATTTAACATATTTTTATTAATTTAAAAAACAAAATGAAAACACTAAATATTAATAAAATTTACATTTTATTATAAAATAAAGTGAACTGTAAACATTAATAAATAATAAATAAACACAATATTAAATAATAAAAAATAAAATATTAAATACAAAATAAAATAATGAAATATTAAATATTAAATCAAATACAAAATATTAAACAAAGTTTACTTAATATTAAAAATTATTTCATTCCTATATTTTACAAATTTACATTATAGTTTACAACTTTACATAATGCTATAATAAAAAAATCGAACCCTAAATTTGCAAAAATAAAAAAAATGATCTCCTACCTCCTTCGACGCTCCTGGAATTTGCGGGAGTTTTGACGCCGATGAGAGAAATCGACTGTGGATGATGGCATTGTGGGCCGTGGCAATGCAGAGAGAAGTCAACGTCGAAGGTGGAAGAGAGAGACAACCGCGGTTGAGACGAGTTGCAGACGCCCGAAAATAAATGCCAATAGTTGCAGATGCTCGAAAATAAACGCCAACAGTTACAGATGCCCGAAAATAAACAAAACGAAACAGTTGCAGTCTTGCAGACGCCCAAAAATAAACGAGTTGGAGACGCTTGAAAAAACGAAACAGTTGCTGTCTTGCAGACGCTCGAAAAAATGAGTTTGTTCGATATCTAATGCCGCCGCAAGTTATAAAGAAAAAACCCTAAAAAAAATCCTAATAAAACAATATTTTATGATATTTTTCAATGCAAAAGGTTGACTGGCGAATTTGTTTGAATATGAACGAATTTCAACCTATTTTTCGAAATTCGACGAATTTCGAATTTCATGTTGAAATTCGATCGAATATGGTGACTTAGACTAAAAGCCATCTGACGACGAATTTCGAATTTCATGTTGAAATTTGATCAAATATGGTGACTTAGACTAAAAGCCATCTGAATGCCTAACTTTTGACAGTTGTTTTACCTTACCCTGCCTCTCATCTGCTTGTTACAGATCTACTGCTTTATATTCCTTTGCTCAGTTGTTAGTTAAGTGGGTTGGTCAATCCAAAAGATCTAACTGACATCGAATAAATATATAAATCTTAGTCAATAAGTGTATAACGGTCCTTGTTTTGGTTGTCCAAGCCAGCTACCCAGATACAGTATCAACCATATACTGTAATATATTAAATATTCAGCTGGTTTGGTAGATATTTTATTTTCTTTACCTTATATACAGGTCTGCACTCTAAAGCTGGTCTGATTTACAGGCATAGCAAATGTAACTAAGAAATTTTGTAACAATTCTCAATTATCAGAGAGAAAAGGTGTGCTTTTTAGTATGTGGAGCTATCATTTTGTAACTGCCACCGCAAGGTTTAAAACATTGCCCTTCTCCTGTATACTACTAATTTTTAGCTCATGTTTTGAAGGCTTTTTGGCTCTGAAATTTCTATTTTTTATTGGAATTTGATTGCATATATATGCTTATCTATGCATTGTTATATATGCATTAGGCCATTTATATTATATTCAAGGTTTTACTGTATGTGAATCAAATAAGGTATTCATATATGTACCTGTGTTATGAATATCTATTCATGCAAGTAAGCTTCACATTCTTGACTATGTGTTATTGCCCATAAATGCTTGTGTTTCAATCCATATAAGTTATAACAATATAGCATAAATGCAATATTAGGCTATCATACTTTTTTTCAATACTTAATGTAATTTAAACTTACAATCTAATTACCATCTGCTGTATGTCTCTATCAAACTGGAAATAGTAGTACTCTAACTCAACTAGTAATTGGCAACCAAATGCCTTTTCAGCTTCTTAAGGTCCATGCTATTTCATTCCACTTAGCAGTTGCTTGATTTTTTTCTGCTTTTTGACAACAAAAATGGTGGTTTATATCCCTTAACTTTGTTGTAAGTTAATGGATCTGCTCTATCTAAAAGATCTGATTGATATTTAATCAAATATACAAATCTCAGTCAAATAGTATGTAATGGTCCTCAGGGAAACCCGGGGACGCGCCCCCCCCCCCTAAAATGCCCCATCCCGGTCCCCGGGACGTCTCGGGTACGGGGGGACGACAGGGGACCGTCCCTCTTTTTTCAAAAAACACAGGAAACATCCCGAGAATGGGGGGATGTCGTTGACCAAATAGGGACGGCTGACTGGTCCCGGGGACAGCTAGGGAATGCCTGAGCCGTCCCCTAGGAGTCCCCCACGTCAAAGCATGTTTTAAAAATAATATATATAATAGTTTTCAATTTTTTTGGTTTATGAGTTGTTTGTTTAAATTATTTTCATATATCTTTCACAAAGACTTAGGATTTTGACATTTTTAAACAGTTCTTACTTCTTCACAATTGGAAATAGGCTGAACATTAAGGCAATTTGATGCCCAAAACTCTTTGAGTGCAGCAATTGTCCCCACATTTAACTGCTCAAATCCATATCAGACAATACACCAGCATTGAATTTACTTCCATTAGTCCACACTCCCAGCAAACTACAATAATTCTGCCTTCAGATGCCTCAGCTATTCATTATTGTTTTATGCCAAGTAATCAATAACCTAGGTGAAACAATCTTCATTGTAATCACAAATGTTCTCCCAATTTGTGAGCTGGAAATAACCTTATGTAATTTGATATAAGTTTATAAATTTTAACTTGGAGGTTGTATTATGATTCATGTATGTTAATTCTGAATTTTCAATGTGTATTGAGTATTGACAAAGAATGTTGAACACAAATGTTATATGTTAAGGTTCTATAATGTATATTATGTATGCTTTATCCATGTTTTCATATGAATATTTAAAATTTATCTATATATTTAAAATTTTCCCTATATTTTATATAGCCGTCCCCCGCTGTCCCTAAATTTGGCCTCAAAAATCGGAAACTTGGGGACTCGTCCCACCGTCCCCTGCCGTCCCCGTCTCGGAAACTTGGGGTAACCTTGATGGTCCTTGTTGTGACTGTCTATACCAGCTAATTAGATTCATTATCAACTGTATTTTGCGACATTTTAAGTATTTTCGGGCGTCTTTTTATATATTCTATATCTTAAATCTTTGTTTTCCTCATATACAAGACTGCTCCGCACTCTGAAGGCAGTCTAAGAAACTTAATTTACATATTTTAATATCCATTACAAATTATACATTTCCTTATAATTTCTGTATGATTAAAAGGCTATAGAATTTGCATTCTAACCTTCATGATTTTATGCATGTTCAACTTGTAATGCTTTTGAGATCTCAAAGCTAAAAATTTGCTGCATGGCACTTTTTGACTCATAGACCCATAGTTATGCTTGCTTAAAGTGTGTGGGAAAAATACTATCCAGTTTGACTTTTTCATTCTAGTCTATTTGCACTTAACACAAGAGTTAGAAACATCTTTCCAAATTCTTTTTATTGAGTAATGAGGAATGCTCCAAATTTAAAATGTGCAAATGGTTTTATATTTCACACAGGTGATTTTGCAGCACAATCTCAGGTTTTTATGTCAGACTGCATATGCCAAACCTACTTTAATGCGAGCTTTCTTTCATTCCATCCTATTACCTGGCCCAGTGATTTGTTCTCTCTCAAATTGTATATTTGTTTAATATTTTCCAATGTAGAAACTCTTGTAGTTTGAACAGCATATATAGGGGTAATGGACAATGTCTTATTGATAAGGAAATAGTCCAGAATATGTGTGAAGGTTTGCTTTATTTATTGTGTCCTACTGAAACCTTCTTGATTGTTCTCTTTTTTGTTCATCTCATTTAAAACAGTGGTTTCATTTTTCATAATGTGTAACCTTTACTGTGTAACCCTTGTTCAGTGCTATTTCTGATAATTTAACTATCAATTTTTATATTGCTACTGATGCAAATTTTTGATATGGCATTACAGACTCAGTGGTGGTTCTGCACCAATCTTTGTTGATGAACGAAAGCCAGAGTGGTTGAAAATCGACCGTGTTATAGCATGCCGAGAAAAGGTACTCGGCAGTACCAGTTCATGCAAGATTGAAAAGGCCAATATATCAAGCTCAGAGAAAAATGGGAAGTATGAATTTCTTGTGAAGTGGATGGTTCTTGATTACTGTGATGCAACATGGGAAGATAGTTGCAATGAAGAGTTACTGGGAAGTGCTGATAAGCTTGTTGAAAGACATCAGAAAGCTAATGAACGGGTTGCAGTTGACAGTGGGCATCCTTTTTCAATGAGGATGAAGGAACAACCAAGCTATCTGAAGGGTGGGGTCCTCCATGATTACCAGCTACAGGGAGTGAAATGGCTACTAAACAATTTCGAACACAGTAGAAATGTTATTCTTGCAGGTATTTGGCAATATCTTTGTGTGAAACATTTTGTAACTGCTTTATTGATACAATTGTTTTTGTCCTCGTAACTAATTTATCATGTGTTGTTCCTACCATTTGTTAATAAATGAGGTTTATTTCTTGTCTTTTGGTACACTCTTAACTTTTGTCCATATTGGTCTTTTTTGTGTCAGTTTCAATTGTCTCAGGTGGATAGAAGTCATAATGTTCCATCTTTTACTTGGTTGTTCTTCAAATTTGTTGGAATAGTGTGGTCACAGATTTGCATACTAATCAAAAAGCTTTGAGCCACTTGTATGATACTTGGAACAGCTGGAGAAAAATATAGTAATGTGACAGATGGACCCGGTATAGAATCCATGTATTGCTTTGTAAAATATATAAAATACTTTGAATTATTGCATGGTTAATTATTTTTATCCACCTTGTTAGCATAGCAGAGACTGCTTTTCATTTTACAACAGTGCTGTTTGGCTGATTGACAAGTGTCACAAAGTACATGGTGTGAAGATTGTTTTAAAGTTTATATAAAAGTAGGATTGCATTTATAACATTGGACCTAAGTTGCAGAGTATGCCCCCCTGGGTCTTGGCCTTGTATTGGACTGGTCCAAGTACCCATCTTGCAATGGGAGCAGTCCCCTTTGGTACCTTGTGGGTATGCCTATGGTGTACCCACAAGGTACTTAGGGCCGCTTCGAAGCGCACCCATGGTGACAATGCTAATTTAAACAAAAAAAGGTCAAAACCTAATTTTTAAAGCATTTTTTTTTAACATTAAAATATTTAAGAAAACCTGAAAAATGCCTAAAATCCCAAAATGTGTCCATATTAAAAGTTGTTTAATAAAAACAAACCTACTACAAAAACTCAATCATCGTTTTGGATTTTGGAAGATTGTTAGTATTTTTTTGTAGGAGAATGATTGCTAAATGCTAGGGGGAGGAATCTAGCTTGCTCAAAGGACATCTTATCAATCTAAGGATTATAAGTTTAGGATTATCAAGTTTTTTAATTTCTTTTGAAAAAAAAAAACCAAGTTTTACGATTTTTCAAAATGTTTTTGGTGTTTGTTCTGAATTGTATTACTTTTATTAGTTTATACATATCGTAGGACTCATTTTTTGGAATTAAAATTTTGTAAATTATTATAACAACAATCTATTTGGAATGGCTACTAGTTCAAGTTTAGTGGGCCTTGTGGCAATAAACAATTTAAATATGATCAAACATCTCTATACGAATATGTCACGATGCTTGACCGACTTCTAGGAGGTGGGGCTTTTATTTGGAATTGTAATCCTTCTAGATACCCACAAGGTACTTGACTTGGTATGGCCGTACCTGTGGCCATAGTGCTGACTTAAAAAGATAAATATTGAAACTTAAAAAGTGCCTAAATCTCTAAAACATGCCTGTTATTAAGAGTTGTTTCACAAAAACTCATTTGTTGTTTTGCCATTTTAGTATTCTGGAAGATTGTTGGTTTGTTTTTGGAGGAGAAGAATTGCAATGTGCTACAAAGAGGAATCTAGTTTGCACAAAGGAGATCTATTGATCTAAGGTAAGTTGTTTATTGAATTTTTTTAATATTTTTAACAATTTTTTTCAAGTTCTAATTTTTATTTTTCATGTTTGTTTTGAACATTTTTTATTTTTAACTTTTATTAGTTTACACATATTGTAGGGTTACAATTTTTTAAAACTTAAAATTTTGTAATTTCTTATAATAACAATCTATTTAGAATAGCTACTAGTTCAATGGGCCTTGTGGCAAATAAATAGTTTAAATATGATCAAGCATCTCCTCTATGAAATACTTCCAGGAGATGGGGTTTTTATTTGGAATTGCAATCAGTGCGAGATCCAATATAAGAGCTCATATAGTTGAGTAAAAGCTCATTTATGTGCTATGAGTGGGCATGGAATTAAAATATGTCAAGGGCCAAATAAGAAGGGGTTGCAAAAAGAACAAATTATGGCATTCATTAGAGAACAAGAAGTTGATATTGTGGGTGAGAGGAAAAATAAAATCTCATCTTTTAGGCCATCTACAAATTCTCTTAAAATAATGCCCTCCCAACATCCTTTCTTGGAGACAATGTTTATCCAAAAGAAGATCCCTCTCCTTCTTCTTGCAAAAGAGGCTAAAAAGGCATTTTAGAATGAAGCAAGAAATATTATAGATGGAAAAATTGCATGTTGCATTTATGCCAATGGTCTTCCTCTCAACTTGGTGAGATCATCATATTGGCAAGAAGTGGTGGTAGAAATATGGAACACACCCTCTGGTTATGCAGGTCTTGGGTATGAAAAGGTGTGCACTACCTTATTAGAAAAAGAAAAAGAATTGTAGAGACATCATTAAAACCAATTAGGGATTGATGGATTAAAACATGAGTGCCCATTGTTTTTGATAGATAGAAAGATTACAAAAACCAACCTTAAATGCTATTGCAGTGGACCCTAAAGGGGCTTTGTTTTTGAAGGCAATTGATTGTGAGGGGCAAGTCAAGGATGCAAAATTCATTTCCAAAATCTTCATTGAGTCCATAAAGATAGCTGTAAATAATGTTGTCCAAGGCTATGTTTTTGAAGGCAATTGATTGTGAGGGGCATGACAAGGATGCAAAATTCATTTCCAAAATCTTCATTGAGTCCATAAAGATAGCTGCGAATAATGTTGTCCAAGGCTATGTTTTTGAAGGCAATTGATTGTGAGGGGCATGACAAGGATGCAAAATTCATTTCCAAAATCTTCATTGAGTCCATAAAGATAGCTGCAAATAATGTTGTCCAAGTCATTATAGACAATGTGAAAATTTGTAGGGTAGTAGGTGCTTTGATTGAGGAAAGGTACACACATTTTTTGGACACCATTCATTGTACACTCTCTTAACTTGGTGATGCAAGTGATTGGAACCCAAATAGAGTGGGTGAAAACTATTTACGTTGAAGATGAAGATATGCAAATGTTTGTGACAAACCACCATATGTCACAAGGCATTTTCAAGACTTCTCAAATTTGGAGTTGTTGAAGATAAATTTAATCTATTTTATATTCTTTTTATGTCATAATTACTTACATTTTAATGTGTTATTAAGTTATTTTTTACACAACATTAGGTTGTTGAGACTTGATTCACATCATAGACAATTGTTTTGAGACTACTTGTGAAGGTGCAAGAGGGTATGGGTTCTATGGTCATTAGCCACCGGTGAAGTATTTGGAAGTAGTCAAATTTAAAGAGGGCACAAAAGGCCAAGTCATTAATCCTACATGATGATTGGTACGCTTGTGTGGATTATTTCCCGAGTTTCATTAAGCCTATCTTGAGTATGATCAATTTTGTGGATAACATAGTTTGCAAACTCATAGAGTACTCAACAAGTCGTCGAGTACTTGCGATTCTTTTGCTCCTCGAGTGCTCAAAAGGTTTTTTGCAATTATTCATTGAGACTTTCAAAAATCTTGGCGATTTATTTTGGTTAATTGACTGCGCTAACATGCCAAAATTACAAAAATATGTAGGTTAGATGCTCCAAAATTCAATATGTTGGCTTTACAAGCATCTTCTTTTTTCCTTTTAAAAAATTATGAAAATGGTGTTTTTCATGAAGGTTTGTGTGGTTTTGAAGGTCTTCATTTGGGCTTGGTGGGGAGGGCTCCGCCCCTTGATTTTGCCTTGTATTGCGACAAAGTGTGAGGGATGCTAACCCCAGACCCTTGTGAGGGGCATTGGCCCTAGACTTTTGTGAGGAGCGTTGGCCCTAAACTTCTGTAAGGGGTGTCACCCTTGACTTTGTTGGGGATGTTGCCCCTAGACTCCCACCAAACTCATTTGATAAAATTTATAGTTGTACTTCGCATAAAATTTATGCTTTTTTAAAAAAGTTTTTTTTTTTTTCAAAAAATTAAGTGCTCTTTAAGTTGCCAATTTTTGACGAGTACTCTTTGAGTCATTTTTTTTTGGCTTGTTGAGCACTCTTCGATTCAAGTCTGCATGGCTGATACAAATTTTCCATGTTTGGGGGAAATCTATGATGGCATCGATTGCATGATAGGAAAAATAAACGTCATAATAGCATAAAAGGAGAATGACCTTGAGGAAACATTTTTCCAAAGTGTGGAAAAAGCCATTCATGACCGTTGGAACAAGATTGAGAACACACTTGCATTTCCTTGCATAATTATCTCCCAAATATTATTACATATAGATACTTTCTTTGCCAGGGAGAATTATACCACACAGGGATAGTCAAGTTGCTAATGGGTACAAGATAGTATTCTAAAGAATCTTTTCATATCCAAAATTGGTGGATTATGTTAAGAAAGAGTTTGACAAGTTCATCTTAAAACGAGATGATAGTATTTGTGCTCGTTGAGACCAATACAAGGCAAATGCTTGTACATGGTACCTCCATGGGAAAGATAATATGTTCCTGTAGCCTCTTGCAATACAAATTCTATTACAAGTGAGAATTTTTCTTTTTACTAACATTCTTAGTACCTACCATTCTTTTGCATTTTTTTAATTTTTAAGCTACATTGAATTTCTCTCCAATTTCAACAGGTTACAAGTTCTTCAGTTGAATGGTATTGGATTACATACTCCTTCATCTATTCAATGAAAAGTAACCTGTTGGTTCCAAAATACACAAGAAGACTTGGTCTATATCCATTCCAATTTGTGTCTTCTATCACATAAGGAAGTTGACTACAAAGAATAAGGAACGAAGAATTAGGATATGCCCCCTAAGTGTGCCAACTTGGATGCATTTGATGTAGAGCTTTCTAGAGTTAGTGTAGATGATGACGAGGATCCTATGCATGATGTACCTAGTGGGATTGCCACTCCATTAGCTTTTGGTTGAAATGATGTTTAACCAAGCGACGATTTCAATCTAGATGCTTTTGATGAAGATTGAGGACTAAGATACTAATTTTTGATTGGGATGCTACCACAATAGTGTCTCACTTTTGGGGACATGCTGATTTTTGCCTAAAATCACGTTTAAAAAAAAAAAAACTAATGATTTTAGCCTTGAGAGGTTCCATCTAAAGGGTTTTAATTGAATATGGATAGATAAGACCCCATTAGATCAAACCCCTTTGGATAGAACCCCTCTAGTATTAAATCATACCCACAATGGAGTCTCCTTCACACCTATCAAAATTCTGACAAAAGAACATGTTTACCTTTTGATGGATTAAATAATGTCATTTAGAAATGATATTTTGCATGATTGTAGCCCTTGAAACAAGATTTCCAACAAGTATAGTTTTGATATGTTTTAATTTTATTTTGTATTTAATTTTTAATTTTTATTGAACATAGGTTTTTCTCCGAACATCAAGCTTTTTGTTTTACAGAGGTGGAAAAATAGTAAACCATTGTAAAAAAAATTCAAAAAATACCCTTTCCCTAGGTATTGATGTCATTATTTCACTAAAACAAGAAAAAATGGATTTTGATATATACACAACAAGTTAGGTTGTAGGATACACATGCATGTCCAAATTATAGTTATAGTGACTTCAAAAATTAAATAAAAAAATATATGTAACAAAAAATTATGAAAAAATATCCTTTCCCTAGATATTGATGTTGAGAATCTATATTTCAAATATTAGAATTTTTTCTTTTATAGAAAAAAAGTTATGTTGTACGACACAAACGTTACTTTTTGAAAATGTTGTTTTCTGTTTAAAACTAGTTATTAAAGGAGACGTTGAAAGATTCATGATTTATTTCATTTTTTATAAAATATATTTAAAATTTACACACAAATTGTCACAAATCACTAGTTTGCATCATCTTCAAATTCTTAACGGTTTAGCTACTATACGTCTTAGAAGATGAAGGTTCAATAAAAATTATTGATGTAAATGTCCATCTTGGGCAAAAAGCGAGTCACATTATTGTGATTTCACCCATGGCATTACTTTCAAATTTTGTAATTATAATGATTTTCATTTGAATCTTGCCTTTGGAGTCTTGGACATATATAATATATGCCATAATATTGAACTATCGGTTGACAATTAATATTATCTTTGTCACTATCATTGATCAGTGATGAAGTATCATACTATCAAATATTCAAATCTTATTATTACTATATGATATATCAAATGTATTTTCAATTTTGCATATATTTGTATATTTTTGCATATATATATATATATCATAGTTATGAGACTCAGACTTGGGTTAGACTCGGCTAGTGACTTGACTCGACGCAAACTCGACAAAAAGAAAAAACCCTAGAAATTTAGAGATTTTTGAAGATTTAAAACTTGTTTCCAGCACCCTTTATTGAATAAACCTTAAAGACACAATAACATCATTAAATAGAAGCAAATTTGATCACATACACAAGTATACATCGATCACATAAGTATAAAGTACACAAATTGTAGTTGAGCTGTTGAAGGAAATAGCACACTAAAATATATAAATGTAGTCAAATGTATACAAAACTCATGGAATATGAAATCCATGACATCAAATGTTCCATACAAATATGAAATATCAAAACAATAGCTACAAGTCTATGACATAGTGGAGCCAACATCCTTCCTACGAAGGCATCTAAGGGTCCTGGATGATGTAGCAGCTGCAACCATAGTCTCTACCTGTGTCTCCATGGCAATCTCACCAACACCAGCTATGTCTCCTCGTGCTTTAGCCTCCTCCTCAACCATGGCTACAACCTCAACCACTCTATTTCCCTGGTCCACCCAATCAAGGTCCTCATCACTAAAGACTGCATCTATAGCCTTAGTGATCCACTCAGACTGTGGATCAACCTCCTCTAGCTTGATTGGGGTAGAGTCCTGGTAAAAAATCTTCCTGTATCTGAGCCGAAGGTTGTAATGAACATATACCAAATCATTCATCCTCTCCACTGACAGTCTATTGCGCTTCTTGGAGTGTATGTGCTCAAACATACTCCAATTGCGCTCACAACCAGATGAATTGCATGGCTAGCTCAATATACGAATGACAACATTTTGAAGGTTCAGTGTATCAGAACGAAACATATGCCACCATCTATCTGAGATGAGAAAAAGAAACAAAATCTATCTCATTTCCAACTTGAATTTTCAAGTTTCAAGTTTCATGTTCAACATTTAATAATAAATTATAATATAAAAGATGAAAATAATGCCCTTAAATATACTTTTACCTGGCTGTAATGTTGTCCTACTCTCTTTGCACAATTTACGTGCAAAGAGGTCTCCTTGTGCTTTAGTGAAGGCATCTATCTCGTGCATTATCTGTGTAGTAACAACAGACAACATCTGCTCTATTGTCGAGTAGAGCCCACTAAGAATCTCTTTATCTGCACGGAAATCACGACTGAATTGGAAGGTCGGATTTAGGAAACATGCGGTTGCATGGAGGGGCCTATGAAGCTGCTGGTGCCATCTCCTATCAATGATCTCCCAAATGGGACGATACTTCTCCTCAACTCCACCATAGACGGATCTAATGGCCTCTTTGGCCGTATCCATGCCCTCATATATGTAGCGCATTGCGGGCTTCTCCCCATCAACAACTCATAGGAGAACTAGCAAGGCCTCGATAAACTGCAAAGTACAAACATTGTGGAACATTAACTTAAGTAAGTGTGAATGAAAATAAACAAATAAAAGTAAAATGTGAATAGAAATTAAAACATAATGAGAAATAAATTTTACCTTCACAATCTCCTTCGTTGGTGTCCAAAACCTTGGCTCATCAAAAATGTAATTAGTCACATCAATCCCTGCAGTGGTCGTAGCATAGGATGAGGAAGACCACTCCTCACCAACAAACATGCGCCTTAAGGATGCCTTTGATTGAATCAAGGATTGTAGTGTGATAAAATTTGTGGCAAACCTAGTGATGCCAAGACAAGCCAACTCCCTCATCCTCGTGTATTGCCTCATTAGGCTAAGGACCCACGTGTGATTGTGTACAAATTTGCAATTTTTTTTTTACTGCATCCACACATGTTTTGATCCATGGGAGCTTGCCAAGATCCTCCAATATGAGGTCAAGGCAATGGGCGGCACATGGAGTCCAGAATATAGTAGGGTGCTTCTCCATCAATAATTTACCGACAACAACATAATTTGCTGCATTATCGGTCACCACTTGAACCACATTCTCTTCGCCCACCTCAGCTATCACCTCCTCTATAGCCTCACAAAGGTATGTGGTATTTTTGACATGGGCGGAAGCATCAATGGACTTGATGAAGATGGTGTCACCCGAAAAAAGAAGCAAAACCAATTATTCAATAAATAAAAAAAATAATAAATCAGCCATATTAATCACTAAATCAAATTCAAATTTCAAATTAATCAATGCATTGAGGGAAGTACAATTACTTGTAGAGGAAACTAGAAAATTAAGCAGCGTCCTATTTCTCCTATCGGTCCAATTATTAGTCATGATGGTGCAACCCAAACTTCTTCATTGCAAGTGTTGCTTCTCTAATTGTGCTTTTACATCTGGCACCTTTTGACTAAAAAGTGGGCCTTTAATTCATCTTCAGTAGGGGCTTTGAACCCTGCCCCACATATGGTTATGGCATCAACCATATTTTGCCAAAAGGGAGACCTAAAACATGTCATAAATAAATTAATAAGTTACTTAGATAAGTATTGTAAAATGAAAAGTTTTAATTTTAAATTTGATTTTGACAATGAGATACATCTAGATTCTAAATTTTAAGTATAAATTTTAAAACAATTAAATAAAAAAGAATTACGTGGCTACATGGGGGGGAATGGTGCAATAGTACCAGATGTTTGGAATTGATTTCTTCGTTGCATCATGTGTGTCCTTGTTCCAACCCATGTTCTCAAGCGACGGTTGGGAACCAGGAGTACTGCGTGGTACAAAATATGAATCCACCCTAGATTTATGAACTCTAAGGCCAATGTTAACACTCCCACTACCACTAGTAGTAGCGACAACACTAGGAGTACCCATAACTGAAGCACTAGCACAAGCACTAGCACTAACACTAGCACTAGGACGGTATGGAGGCATGGAAGAAGCATCTCCAACACCACCAATGCTCGCCAACTTTTGCCTTTGCCTCTTTTTCATTTCTTTTTGGAATTCAAATGTTTCTAATTGCACTTGCACCTCACGAACAAACTCAAGAGGTGCATTAACGCAGCCCACTGCATCATGGACGGGTATGCGTGCAATATGGTATTTCAATCTCTTTATGCCTACATGTTATATTGTTTTGCAATATTTATATTTTGCCTCTCTTTTTTTATGCTTGGGAAAGATTTCAGCATGTTTCCAAGGAGGGTATTTTCTACCTAGGGTTTGAGACATTGTGAAAATATGGTTTAAATTGCAAATTAATGTGGCTGCAATAACAAGTAGGGTTTCTAAAATTATTTATGTTGCAAGTAGGGTTTGTAAAAAAAGAAATGCAAATGCAAAAAAACAACGATTTTACAAAATACAATGAATTTTTTGTTAAAAAAACACAAAATAACCAATTAAAATCAAACTTACGTCTTAGATTAGGCTTGAAATGCAATGCAAACTCCTCCCAATCGCTGGTAATGAGCTCTCAATGCACCTCCTTGCTGGTATGAAGCTTCCCAAATGCTATTTGAGCTCGGATTTGTCTTCAACTTCTTGCTGGTTGCCCTACAATGAACTCTTGTTTTTCTTCACAGCTCTTTTTTCTCCTCCTATTTTTCCAAATGAATGAAATGAAGTTGCTTTTAGGGTTGGTGAGATGATATAAGTTAAAAAAAATACCAAATTAAATAACTGTTTTATGTTTTTATTTTTGCTTTTTTAACTTGTCTCTGTTGGCCGAGTCCTATCAGGACTCGGCAAGACTCTGCAGAGTCTGAGTTCGAGCCCCCAGGACTCGGCTAGGGTGACTCAACTCGTGACTCACCGAGTCTTGGCGAGTCTGGTCGAGTCCCATTTCAATGATATATCCAAGAATTTTTTGTCGTATTGGCATACCCAAGCCCCATACCCATACTTGACCTCATACCAGAACCCACAGCTTAGTATTGGACCTCAATTTCAGTCATTTTCTCTTGTGATCTTATGATGTGATTACTAGCTGTATCTTGTACACACTCTACTAGGGTGCTGATCATAATGGAGAAATTGTACCTTTAGTACACTCTTAGTCTTTCAAAAGGGTGATTGTTTAGAAAACTTCTTAATGGTAAATAGAACATTTCATTTGCATGAGAATTTCTGATAAATTATCTTATGGAGTAGCCACATCCCGTTTGAGCAACAAATCTGTTATTTTGGGAAGTCTACTCATGCAGAAAATTAAATAATAGTATAGTATAATCTTCGCATTTTAAAAATCTCTTTGATGGTTTGATTTTTGCTAGAGATGCTTTATCTTTATTGGATGACTATTAATTATATTGTGAAGTGAGCCATGATCTATTTATTGCACATTCAATTTATGTGTGTGGTACATTCAATATTGATTTTTTTCTTCTTTAAGAAACATAATCA
The DNA here is from genome assembly GCA_007115665.2 of Sequoiadendron giganteum. Taxonomy (NCBI): domain Eukaryota; kingdom Viridiplantae; phylum Streptophyta; class Pinopsida; order Cupressales; family Cupressaceae; genus Sequoiadendron; species Sequoiadendron giganteum. The sequence goes on from CM021107.1 coordinate 70,903,650, forward strand.
TCAACACGAAATTTGATGTTGGCTGCATGGCAAGGTGATTCCATATTGCTGCAGAAAAGTCTCGGATTGTTGATTGCTCGTTTTCCTTCTAACTACAGAATCAATTTCATATTTATGTGAATTAAGCTATTAGTAGGACTTTCTTGCAAAGGTGTATGCATTCTTTGAATTATAATATATATTCTTTTTTGGTACATTGGTATCATTCTGTCATGTGTTCTGTTGTATGGGACACATCTTAGCCTCTTCCATTTGTGGTCTAGTATTTCTGAAGGATGCATTCTTGGCTTGATGTAGCCTTCAGAATTTAGAAATAACATCTTTATTATGAATTTTTGGATGATTTTCAAGCACTGCTTTGATTTTAAGTTTGATTGTAAATAAGCATATGCTACCTATAAACTATGACACTTTCAATTCTATTCGTGAATGCAGCAAACTGCATATGTTGATGTAGAATGAACTAGAGAATACTGGGACTCACTTGTAATTTTAATTATCACCTATCTTTCCATGTTTTGAAATGTTTGTATTTGCTATGTTTTTCAGATGAGATGGGCCTTGGAAAAACAATACAAGCTATAACTTTTATTGTTTGCATGAAGAAGGAGCAACTTAACAGCAAACCGGTTCTAATAATTGCTCCAAAAAGTACACTTCCTGGGTGGGATCAGGTTGGTTCAACAGCTTCTTGTAAAATTGTTAAATTTTTTTAGGGTTCTATGCAAAAAGCGAATCATAATTAACAATCACCTAACATTTTTCTTTCATGTTTAAAATAAATAAATATATATAATAAATGAGTTTTTATCTTCTTGATTATTGAAAGATCTCCATGTGGGCACAGTCAGAACACATTCTTTAATTTTATTAAGTTCCACGTAACTTATTTATCTAAGGGAGTGTAAAGATGTGAGAGACAATCTACTCCATTAGCATCCCATAACCATTGAGTTAACATGCAATAGCCGGGGTGGGGAGTGGGGGAGGATGGTGCACGTAGTGTATCAAATCACTTCATCACTTTAGCACTTGAATAATAACTAATAAATAAGGTGCAGCTCTATCTATATATACATGTAAAATCTCCTTACCTCAAATATTATAGAATAAATTCTATAGTATATGTAAGCTCTCCTTGCATTACAGAGTTTATTATATTTATGTAAACTCTATTTACCTTATTTAATTATCTTTCACACATAGCTTCTATATTTTAACTGTTACAAAACACATGAGATAGTAAACAATAAATAGTAAATAAAGTACACCCATTTAAATTATGGATCTTGAGGTACCATAAACTTGTACGTGGTAGGGTTCTTGGTACAATATCTTAGTGAAGACAACATATCTATGAGGGCAATACAAAAATCCCAAGCATCTCAATGAAGAAGACTGACAAGGTGGGATTACCATAACGTGAAAATATGCAATAATATGCACATTAAATGATCAGGAAAGTTTGAATTGATTGTGCAAAAATATTATATGTGGTAAAATCAAGGTTTCTATAGTATGACTATTAAAGTTGTCGATTATTTCAAGTATTAGGAATTTATAATGCGGATCCATTTTAACTAAAAATCCCTTACCTAATTGACTCATTCTAGACATGTCGGGGTTTGGATGGTAGCAATTAGTTGATTATCAAAACATTCCCTTTAAATGCAAGAATTGTCATGAAAATGGACATTTGGCTAGGATTTGTTCTTTTAACGACAATGCCCTCAACCTAGCCAAGAGCAGCTAGAATGCAATATCCACCCCAATTTTTTCCACAAATTGCACCCGTTAGCATTAGCTAAAATGCAAAGATAAGCAATTGAATAAGCAACCCTCCACTTTCTGATCACCTAGATCCCAAGTGGGCAAGGTGAGAGCATACAGTGAAAAGGGGATCTTGCAATTACTGAAATAACAAGTTAATTGGAAATGAACATCTTCCAGTTTTTGATCACTCAGATCCCGATGTGGGCAAGGTGAGAGCATACGGTGGTTGGTTTACAATATTGAAACTACTCTATGCTACCACTTCTTCAAATGGGTGAGTAGTAATAATCAAGTGCATGAAAGTAAACATTCGCTTGTTCAACGGGAATTACAAGAAAGGAAATGCACTTGGCGGCAAGTCGACCACTTATTTAGCGGGAGTAAGAAGTACATAAAACAAAACTCGACCACTTATTCAACGGGAGCAACCACTTGTTTAGTGGGGTAAGTAACAAAGCAAATATAAGAGCATTCACCAACGGTACTATTGGTGGTGTTACAATGAGCTCAACATAATCATATCAGATCATTGCATGCTGCTGTTATGAGAAGAAAATGACTGAAATGTGAAGTAAAACACCCTCCCAAGATGATAGAATGTAAGTATGTGAGCACCCCAACAAATAAGAACAAGTATACCTCAAGATAGGCCCATTGAAGGTCAATGGTAGGACACACTAGAGGCTGCAATAGGTTTGATAATCGGAACAAAGGTCTCATACGCATGGGCAGCAGGTCCAAAACTCAAATCAGCAACCTTAAAAACATCATAACTCCTCCAATGCTCATTGGAATTGACTTATATCACTTGCAAATGGTCCCACACTGCTAGGCGTCCAAACCAAGATAGCAAGCCGCCACTAACAACACTGAATAACACTGGCATGAGTCCTAAAGCACCTTCAGCCAAGTGGTATGGCCTCCTAGTTAAGTTGACCAGTATTTAACAATCATATACTCCACCTAAAATCACCAAAACTTAGGTATAGGGGCACCCAAGCATGAGAAGAATAAAGAAACAACACCCACAAAAAGTCTTCAACTCCTCCGATTAATGTGAGCAAAAAGGTGGAACAGCTAGTTATGAACCGACAACATCAAAGTCTAATATAACACTCCAAAAATGCCTCCAAACTACAAACCATCACACACACACACCAATATACAACTAGAAAACATTAAAGCCAACAAAAATTGAAAGAAATGAGATAGCCATCACCACAATTAACCCAACTGCAACCCCTGAGATGGAGCTACAACTCTGTTCAGCTAGGAGATATCTCTCAATCTTGAAACTGAAGATGACTTGGAGGGGTTTCGTCCTCAAAGCCCAAGGAGATCAGTTTGCATTTCGGCAGCACTTCGTTATATCAAAATCAACATAACAAATTAGAGCAAATGAAGATGTATATATAGACTTTGCAACCTAAGAATTTGAAATCCTTTTCCCTCCAAAAAAGGATGCCACTCTCAAGGAGAAATATAATATTCATTAAAATCACTTAAGGCCCTTAATTTTGGTGTCCACCTTTACTTATGCATAAATTAACTTTTTTAAAACACATAAGTCTACAAACTTGGTGTCCAACACATATTCCCCCTTCTCAAATAACTTAAGTTTCTCTTCCTAGGCGTGGGGGTCAAAAGGTGACTTTATCACTTAAGTTATACTTTGCCTTTTTCAAACTACAAGAATGGTGGATGCAAATACAGCCAAAAATATCTGGACTCATTATCTGAAACTGCCACCACTGCTAAAACTGGAAACCTTGCTCATAACTATTGCCAAAACCATTGCCAGAAATAACACTTACTAAAAATAGCATACTACTAAAAATAATGACTCCAATAAAAAAATGAGCACATTTTGAGAAGTTGTCATGATTTAATAAAAATAGACACTGCTAAAAATAGTAGTGATTGCCCACCAAGGATCTTGGAAAACCTAGAAATACCCAGAAAGCACACTGGCAAACTCTGAGATGAGCCCAACTGGCTCTCTTATCTAAACCCCAACTGTATTGCGTTTTTAATGTGTTTATTAAGTTTTTTAGGGGAAATTTAGATAGAAGTAGAAGGGTCGAAACAGCATAAAATGCTTATTGAAGTAAAATTTACAAACTAAATGCTCAAGTAATGATATATGTAGTGTCAGGTAGTGCATACAATGAATTTACAAATGATAAACATACCCGAGATGCTCCAGAATAATTAAACAAAGAATTTCCAGGCTTGGCAGGCAAGAATGACTGGAAAACCTCTGGATGCATGCCAGGAGCTCAGATTTGCGTTCTCCCACAAGCAAACTGGAGGAAAAGACTTGCAGTGATGGGATGCCTATGAAGCAAGAAGAAAATGGGACAAGAATGAGGCGATTTGCCTCAAAGGTGCCACGCCTCCCTCAAGAAGAACACACCAAACTCTAGCAAATGTACGGCCTCAACAATGGCAACCACAAATCTGAAGTACGTTGAAGAGGAAGATAGATATGGCAGCTTGATGAAGAAACCCTTCCCCTCGAAGTGAGGAAACTCAGATATCTCTCTCAATAAATCCTGATTAAGCTCAATGAAAGCTCCAGAATGAAGCCCTCTCACACTGCATCAATTCAGCTGATATTCCATAGCCTCAAGGAAGCAAACCTCTGAAGAATTTGCGTTCTCCAATGGCAGAAATCTGTAAACCCTTGTTCTCAGACAAGCACAGAGAAATATGAAGCAAAGTTGAATAATCAAAAAGGTCAGGTCAATTTGCTTCTCTTTTGCCTTTTAACCAAAAAGGCACGATTCTCAAAAAGGTACGACTTCACCCAAAAATATAATTAAATTGTATTTTAATTAAATTCCCAATAATAAACTTGGGCGTACCTTTTCAAGTGACTTAAGTGATTTTTTAATAAATCACTTTTTCCCATAAAGTAATCTTTTATTACTTTATAATATATTCAAGTGGTTTTTTTTTCCAATTATAAAGTCAATTTGACTTTATATTAAACATCTAAGTTAAATAAATAACTTAACCACTGAAATACTGATAACTTTTCCCCAACTCAGTATAGACTCATGCCGTCAGAAGTTGACGAACACTGAACTCCATTTCCCTGCACTGGTACCAACACTGAGCTGAATAGGTGAGAATGAAAATGCCCACCCAAAAGAACCACTGACCCTCTAACCAAGTCCTGTCAGCCCATGAGGGTCCAAGAAATAGGCTAACTCCACAGTTATCTGACACTGACTAGGATGGGGACATCACAAAATCCTACAACAAGCTCTTGAAAAGTTGATGAGATACCTCCAAGAATCTTCAAAACCCTAAAAAATGCCTCCAAGTAGCTTGTGGGACTCTAGAAATAGGCTATCGGCCATTGAAAAGCAAAGGGCTAAAAAGGGGACATTACATAGAAACTAGAAGCATCATTGATCCTCCTCCAAAAATATCAAGATCTGCAAAAGAAACCGAGGATTAGTTTTAGAAAATTCTAAATCCACACCAAAATGAAATTAAATTTTGACAGTCATATACATGTAAAGGAAAAGATTGATCCCTTCATCATCAGAAACTTATTCTATACAATCCTTTTGATGTTCTCAATGAATCACACATAGAGGAATGGAAGCAATTCTTATTGCAAATGAAGATACAACAATAACTTACTCGTATATACCAACTTAAGTCCTCCAAATCATGTATAAAAAATCTTTTGGGGAAAAAATTGACAAACCAAAAGGTTTTTTTTTAATTTTTTTTTTTTTATAAAGTCGTGTTATAATTAGAAAAAATATAAAAAAAGAAAGAGAAAAAATTGTGGTTTTTTAAATTTAAAGGCATTTTATTAGCATAGAGATATAGGGGAAAGAGAAAATTTATTTAATGTCCACAAATGATCATAAGTAGGTCAATTGAACTTAAGAGTATAGTAGTTCACTATAGACAGTTCTAGGAAAAGAAACCTAGAAAGGCCCCACAAGGGGAAGAACTATAGCAAATAAATACAAAACAAGGGACTACCAACATAAGTGGTCAAGAAACTAGTACATATGGCCTAGAAGGGGGAATGCCAACAAGAACCTCAAAGTGTAAATGGTGTGAAAATTAAAATGAGAGTGGGGGTTTGGGTGCCACAACCCTCGTGTGGGTTTTGGGTGCCACAACTCTCGTGTGTGACTCCCTCTGAAGCTCCAAGTACTTGAAAAAAACCTCCCGACCTCCTCGTCCAAGGTTGCCTCTGTTGGTTTGTTAGACTTCCTCTGAATGTTATTTCCTCCTCTTCGAAAAAACTGATCGCAATGACAATCTGTATGAGTTCTTCCTCTTTGAGAGATGTCTCCAGCCACCAACTTAGTCCCATGGCAGCAAGCTGTGTCTCCATTCTTCTTGTGTGACTCCCTCATAGGATGCATCAAGCTCTTCCTCCCTTGAATGCAATCTCTCATCATCCTTTTGCTCCTTGATCCGTCCTGAAAGTAATTTAGAGAGTTTAATAATAGTTCATAGAACTCAACTATCTCGAAGAGAAATACTAATGCTAGAAGCATACATGATACACTATCCCAATGTTATAGCATGAATTAATAACTACATAAAAATTCATGAACATTATTCAAACATGAAATACTTATCTCGTTGAAATTAGAATCTCCTTAAGTGTTGCGCTTAAACTCTTTTCAGGTTTGCACTTATCTTTCCGGACCCAGTAAACCTTCATCAGAGATGAATTGAAATGCTCAATATAGTATGAGCCAAGTCCCCGACTATGGTGAATGTGAGTTAACTTTTGTAATCGCGTAATTATTATCACTTCCCTTTGTCCACGGTTCCTCTTAAGATCTCTCTTGTCATCAATGGATTCCAAATCCTCTCCACAATGGGAAAACAATTCTACCAAGGCTTCAACTCACGAAGCCCACAACCAACATATGTTCTTGATGATTCCACATCTGACGGTACTGACTTTGACAATAATCGTTCAGGTCGAGCCTTCAGCTTTGGCCGAACTTCCAGACTTGAGTTAATGTATATATACAATGCATTTCCAGCACTATGTTTATGCAATTGTATGGCAATATGCAACTACAAACATTGTGTTGACAGCAGTGAAACACCCAAGGAACAACTCACAAATCGCCCCCTTCGTAAGGATTATTATTCTCAGCTTGATAAATTTGGCTTATCCTAACTTAAAATGTCAACAATGGCAAAAGCCAACTTGCCTTATTAATAAATAATATAATTTGTGATTAAGGCCGACTTGCCTTATTAAATATTTATTATATTAACTTAGGAGAAAATATCTCCCTAAGCTACAAACACTAACAAAGTCTGCATCCTTTTCATTTCTTTTCCAAATGCCCATTCCACAATTAAAATAAAAATAAAAATTGTGACTGCCTATTGTTGATGTGGTCATGTGCACATTATTTTATTCAAACTTACTTAGATAGTTAGCCTTATCCTATGTTTCTTAAGTAATATTAGCTATTTTCCTATTTGGAGTAGTTAACACTGTGAAATAGGATTATTTTTTGGGTTAGCTAAGAATTCTGTAAATTAGGGGTTTCTCCTATTAAAATTACACATAAGGAGAGAGAATATGAGAGCACACATGGGAGTGTGAGATTAATTTGAGATGATCTCTATGAGAGGAGCGTATGACAGTATCTTTCTTTTGAATACAGATATATAACATTTAGTTTGTGTTTATGGTAATTTCTTTCATAGATATAACCATGGGCTCTTTTTAAAGTAGGTTGAGTTCCTTTACCCTATGACATGCCAGAAGAGTTCATGGTGCGCCATTCTTTCTAACGTGCTACTAGAGCCTTCTCAACACCTATTCCAGTCTTTCAGTTCCAACCATTTTTCATAGATTGCTACCCTACTTACTAAATCCAATTGCCTTATATTTTTCTGAAGTCATACAATAGAACTTTATATTTTGAGGATCAATCTAAGTCATGGTAACACTCCATAGGAGTGCGTTGAAGCACTTCCATCTCATGGATTGCCCATAGTCTGACAATAAATAGTTCATCCTTATAAAATATTTGTAATGGCAATGGCTGACACTTCCCTGTAATGTCCCCATTCTCGGAATGACACCATGGTGACTTGATTCTAGCCCATCCAGCATTCCCATGGGTTAAATGGCAAGATAAGGGAATGATTTTGGCCATGAGAGTTAGTTAAATTTTGTTATTAAGATGTGTTTAGGGGATTAAGAGGGAATTATCCTTAATCTAATCAAAGCATATCGTTGATCTTTTTTTATCAATATCTCCTGGTCCACTTGTAAGTCAAAGCACACAAGGAGGTCAAAGAAAGCAAGGAGCTCTACTTGCTGGTCAAAGCAAGCAAGGAGGTCTACCTCAAGTCAAAGCAATCAAGGAGCTCTACTTGCTGGTCAAAGCAGGCAAGGAGGTCTATTTGCAAATCAAAGCAAACAAGGAGGTGAGTTTTAAAATAGATAAAATATTACTATCCTCCTTGGTTGGTCAACCCACATCAAATCAGATCTGATTAGCTTGTTTTTGCTTCTAGAAGGTCAATTCTCTCTCCTAGGGTGGTTTAAGAAGACTTAATGGAGAAGGCAACCAATATTTTAATAAATAAAATCAGATCCTTGGATAAGGACAGCTTAGGTGCCTTGGTGAAGAAGGCAAAGAATATTTTAATGAATAAAATCAGATCCTTGGATAAGGACAGCTTAGGTGCCTTGGTGAAGAAGGCAAAGAATATTTTAAAGAATAAAACCAGATCCTAGGATAAGGGTGGCTTAGGTACCTTGGAGAAGAAGGCAAAGAATATTTTAATAAAATAAAATCAGATCTTCCTTAAGGGTGGTTTAAGTGCCTTAGTCATGAAGTCATTGAATATTTTATTGAAAACAAATCAAATTCTTCTTCTAAGGGCCGTTTGGACTAGAAACCTAATTTAAAGGCATGGAGGGTTGTGAGATGATTATATTTGATGTTGCATTGATACTCACTTTCTCTTGTTTGAAATAAGTTTTCAGAATTTCTTCAAGGTGATGCTCCCTTGAGTTGGGTTTGGTGATGCTCCCTTACCCTTGTTTGAGAGGTGAAATCACTCAGGTTTCATCATAGGGCAGAATTGTGCAAGCTTGGTGCATTTTTACAGCTAGGGTTTGAAGACAAGTTCCTAGTCAAAAATCATATTTGGAGGTCTACAAATTTCTTTGAGCAAATCTACCTTGGGCAATTTAGATTAGGGACATTTTTGAATGAAATAACATTTGTTTCATGAAGTTTGAAGATTTTGGGTGACTAGGGTTTCCAGTTTGGTGGCTGGAAATTGCATCTTCACCTATAATTCACATCTTCAGCCTTGGGCATCCATTTTGAGGAGCTGTTAGAGCCCTTTCTGCAGCTCAGTCATAGCTGGAGACTGTAGCAGCAGCAACTCCTATCATTCTTATTTTGGCATTATTGTATCAATCTATTTCATCGAATATAAGGAGCTACCAACGAGTATGTTTTGTGGTTGTCATTGGTATCATTTATAATCATTTTCTGAGTATTGTGGAAGTCTGAAAATTAAAATCAGACCTACAAATAATTGTATCAGACTTGTTATTGCAAAATAGAAGGTTGTTTCAATTCCAAAAATCATTGTATATCTTCAATATCTTTTATTTTAATGTTTTATGCAAATCTGGGCAACAAAACATTCATAAACCAAATCAAAAACAATTCAGTTTGGGTCAGGATCTAGTTGGGATTCTTACATTCCCCCTCAACTCCCATAACCATTTTTTCTCCATGCATTGTTCAACAAATTGATTCAAGCTCTAGCTTTGACTGTGGCCCCCCAAAACATATGCATCCCACCCTCCATTTTCATATTTTTGCACTTGGATCCTTCCTCATCAGCTCTCACTTCCATAGTCAAATACCAATGTAAACCGCCCCTTTGTCTATGGAGACTTCAATACTACTAACCATAAAGTGTCTGATCCTACTTGTTTTCCATCCTTCATGAAATCTTTGAGGTTATTCAGAACCAAAACAAGCAAATAAGGGATGCTTGCATCCACAATCCCATAATGCTGACAATCATCTTGAAGCTTTTTCACATGATTGGAAAGCAACAGTGAATATGTGTATGATAAGCTGAATACTATCATTGAAATCCATGAACATATGCTGCAAGCAATCCATTGTCTGCTCCTTTTGGAAAATGCAAAATACGAAATGTTGGAGATTATCCAAGAACATGCTGAATTCAAGCTTCCCCGAAGTGCCCAGTTTTTTGTGAGGAAAGTTCAAGCCATTCTTATACATGAGATAATAACTTTAAGTAGGTCCCTCTTCATGGTTAGATGATACTTAACCCTTGGCAGTCACACTAAATGATTGAGAAATAGCTTTTGATCTACATTTTCTGGAAACCTTCTTTATATCATATAGAAGTTTGTAGCTCTATGTTTCTACTTTTTGTATCATATAGAAGTTTGTAGTTCTTTGTTTGTATGTTTATATCATATAGAAGTTTGTTGCCTTATGTTTCTATGTTCTCTTTTCTTTCTAAGGGGTTAATTATGTACAACACCGAAGCTATTCTGTAGTAATGGTTGATTGTACCATTATGTCTTATCCTTAGGTCTATTCCAGCATAGCTCCTTCAATTTGCTCTTCTATTTGTTGATGTTTCTCTTCTATGTGTTGAAAGGTGTTTTCTGTGTACTTATCCCCTTTTATCGACACAATTTTTTTTCTTAATGAAAAATGAATCTCTTTTTTTAAAATAAAACATTTGTGTGTATGTTCTGCTACCTGGTGGATTAAGCCCCAGACAACAATACCTCAAAAGATGCCTATATCTACCACTAACTCATCCTCATGTATCAGATTAGCTTTTCCAATATTGGCTTCACACTCTATTGATTTGGTGTTTCCAACTTTAGTTTTTCTTTTTAAAAGTTTCTCTGATGACGATATGAAGAGATATAGACGGTTGGCTGCTATGGTGTTTCCAGTGGGAGTGACACTGTATGATGATCTTTAACTATGATGATTGTGATAATGTACTAGATGATAGGACAGTTGGACTACATGATCCACATGGGTTGCTAGGACTTGAAGCAATAACAAATGATTTAGGTATTTGATACAAACAATTAACAAAATAAATCTTCTAATAATATTTTGAACCATAGTTGGAAAACTTGTGACTTTGTGAAATTTGATAGACCCAATATTGACTTGGACTTGGCAACTCGGCAAAACTTGGAAAAACCTTTGCAAAAATTGGCAATAGACGAGTTTTTAGCATGGACTCACCAAGTACTCACAAGTACTTCCCATGAGTTCCTGCCTGTGAATAATGGTAAGTGGGCAAGTAACTTGGTAGCAGTTACAGGTCATAATAGACAAGTTTTTAGCATGGACTCACCAAGTACTTCCCATGAGTTCCTGCCTGTGAATGATGGTAAGTGGGCAAGTAATTTTTAATGTCCCCTTAAGGAGTAACCATAATTCTTGCCCTGATTTTCTGAAGATATCCTTTATGATGGTCTAGTGTTCATATTATATTCCTTTTCTCCTTTTTCCTAATCAATCATAGGATAAAGACATTCATAAATCTATTCATTTTTCTATCAAATAATCACAATTACTTGTAAGACTCAATAATTGCTGCAAGCCTCATTATTGCATGATCATATATATTTATATATCCTATATAAACATATAAATATTACTATTTCTAGCTGGTTCCCATTTACAATGATTACTTTGGCGTATACACACACACATAAATATCTACTTTACTAATGCATCCAACTTATTGTTATTTAATTCATAAAATATTTGTTAAGTATCCTTATCTAAATCCTAAATGTGTTTATCAAACTAGTTGAATAAATTCATGAGATACTTATCTCTGATTTCTGATTGGTCTGCCTCAAACCACGCGATTTACTCTTGGCTAGATGTCTGAATTATTTCTTTTGTTATGCAGCCTGTTTTAAGAGAACTTATGCTCCTGTAGAAGATGTGTTTTTTTTTCCAGCATTATTCCATGATGTTTTCTACACATACTCTAGACTCCTTTAATATCCTCATACGTGAAGGGTGGCATCCCTCAATCACAACCTTTCCCCTTTTGAAGTCAATCGATGCCTTTTCATGCCTTCTTTTCCATCATTAATTTCATTCTTATTACTATTTAATTGCTGCCATATAAATGCATGAAGCGCTGCCTTAAAAGGGTATTGTTTTATGTTATAATAAATTGTTAATATATTTTTAATATTTATTCTGTTTTCATTTTATTTAAATATTTGTTTGATGTATTTTTATATCTTCTTTTGTGTGATATTTAATATTCATTTTATATTATCAATATTTATATTTATAATAATATTAAATCATTATTATTTCTTCTTATATTTCCAATATGTATTTTTGTTATTTATTTATTTTATATTTTATATTTGTTTATTTATTTCATACTTTATTTTTGTGTTTTATCTTATCTATCTTTAATATTTATTTTATTACTTAAATTGTTAATGTTTATATATTTATAATTACAATATTCTATAATGAGAATTGTAATTATAAAATATTAAAACGATAATATTTTTCTTTTATGATCTTATTATGTATTGTGTTATTTGTTTTCATTTATCTGTATCTCCGGGTGTTATAATTTCGGGGACATGACATAATTTGGTAGCAGTTACAGGTCGTGGCTAGTTTTGAGTTTCTCGCAAGTTTTAAAACAATGTTTTAAACAATTGTAAATATCTACAATAATCTAAACAAAAGTCATCATTACATCAGAAAAGAATACATGAGAACATGATTTGGGTTGTTCTCATTGAGATTTTTGATCAGGATATACACATTTTTGAAGTGTTTTTCTGAATGACATAAAATCTCAATATGCATAAGATAGAGATCCTCATACGAAGGGTTATTCATGACCTTTGGCCAGAAAATTGAAGGCATCAAACACCCTTGTAACTAAAAAATTAAAAAACTGTTAAGCATCATGTAGTTCATCATAATGTTAGCAAGCTATGATTACCTTTATTAACTCATTTGTTTTATTATGTGTTACAATAATGACCTAAATTACTCTGTGTGGTTGATTTGCCAGAATTGATGGTTACAAGTGGTAGCAGGGACAACAGCTACATCAATGTTTTGCATCAGCCATAGTTGAACCAGACTAGTTATTAACTTATTTCACCTTTGCTTGAGCAGCCTTTTTCTTCTCTGGCAGACAATGCTCATCATATTTACCACCATGGATACCAAGGCTATAGTTTCTTGTCAGTTGTCTCCTTTTCATGCAAGCTTCCCACTAATGTCTGAATGGTGTTGGTAGGGATGGCAGCTAGTTTGGAGTGGAAGGGATAGTTGTTGATAACAATTTCAATATTATGTTCTCATACTTAAATATAGATATGTTGTATATAAGTAAGAGTGAACGAGTTAATAAATGGAATGAATAAATGTACGTCAGCCTATATATAAGTTTGTGATAATAGCTAGTCTTTTATAGTTCTTGACTAATGGCTTTCCAACTGACATAGCTGTCATGACCAATTCTTCATGTACTTCAATTGAACTTTTATCTATTTTTCTGTATTCATTTGTGTGAAAGCTGGACAAATTTATCTTCATTTCTGCTAAATTTAAATATGCTATGTTGTGCTATATTTGATGGCTTTTTCTGTGATTACTCCGTTTCCTATTATTTTTTGTGATAGCAAAACCCAGGTTTCTGCTGTTTGAGAACCTAGCCGTTTCCATTTTTGGGATGTTCATTTCCTGTGTTTCCAGTTCTTAGTTTGGAACTTGTTAAATAGTTTTTTACTTGGAGGCACTGTCTGGTATTCTGATGATTCGAGTTTATGAGATTGAATGCATGAACCATAAAAGCACTTTCTTATCTAAGATTTTATTTTTGAATCCCGATGTTATATGATGTTCTCACATAATTAAATGGTTAAATACACATTTATTTGTATTGTTTGTAACATTGCTAAACTTTGAGTGTACTCTTTTTAATTGTTATGAAGTGGCTTTGGGAGTCTATTTTTGCTTTGCTATCCCAATATGTATAGAAAAATTGACGTTAATGAATTAACAGTATCACAATTTATGTTGCAGGAATTTCGGAAATGGGCAGCAGATTTGAATGTGATTCTATATCAGGGTGACAAAGAATCACGTTCCTGTATACGGGAGCATGAGTTTTACACGCCTAAAAATATGGTGCTGTTTGATGTATTGGTTACTAGTTATGATCTAGCAATGATTGATAACTCCATTCTGCAGAAGTTTAAGTGGTCGAGCATCATTGGTAGAGTGTCTTTCTTAATGATTATTTATGTAATTCCGATCATATTTGATTATATAGTTTCGGTTACCCCTTGAGATGATAATTAGTTTTTATTAGATTTTGTAAGATCTGCAGCAATGTTAAATGAAAAGTGATGTTATAGTTATTTGATTATGGCTTTTATGGGGAAATTTATGCTATGATGGCAATAATCTGCAAAATAAAAATGAATTCAATTGTATCAAAACAAAATGCCTAGTCTTTTTGCATGCTTTTCAGCATCTCATAATATTCTAGCTTGCACTGTACTTTTATGGAACATGGACGTCCCCAAGACGTGGGGACAACGTTCCCAAGTCCCTAGTGACGCCATCAATTTCGCCACTTGCCATCGGAGATGCGGGGCCCTCCCGATCTGGGACGTTGAGGGGGACGCTTGTGCGTCCCTCGAGTGTCCTGGGTACACCCAGGCATGCCCCGCGGCTGCAACTTCAAGCACATGTGTAAAAAAAAATAACACATTTTTTCATTATTTCTTTGGTTCTATTCGAACCTTAAGGGTATGTGGGGCCCATCTATGGTTTTCCGAGGGTATGAAGAGTTTGCCGACCTCCTGAGGGATGATTAGAGGCCTCCTTCACTACATTTTGACATTTTGATTTTGTACTTGTTTTGATATCATGCTACTCATTGTAATCATCTTTATGATCAAATATTTTTGATATCATATAATAGAAATCTTCCATTTGCTGATTCAACAATTTAAAATTTTATGTAGTATCGAGTATTCTAATTTCTAATTAGTAATTCGATATTGAAAACTTCAATGTTCAAGTATTTACTATTTAGTATTTCAATTTGGCATTTGCAATTTTGCTATTTTACTTCTTAATAGTCTTACACATCTTTTCATAACTAGCATTACTCTATTCATACCATCACTATGTAAGTGGTCAATGTATTCCCTTATGATTGAGAAATCCATCCTTATGAAATTAAGAGACTTAGAGCTTGGAGGCACAAGATACAAATGTTGAGAGCAATTAGGCCAATTTAATGGATACTATTGGATTGGCCATGCTAGAGCATGTGGCATAAGCATACACATTGACATATAAAACTTCAGTATAAGTAATCTCAATTCAATTATCTACATAGGGTTATGTAAGCATTAATGTAAATTTGCATAAATTTTGTGGAAATAGAAACTAGTGCCAACACTTTCAATAATAAAGAGCTTGTCCAAAAACTAGAAAGACTCCTAAATGACTTGATGTGGATTTGCTTATGGAATGTAAGGGTATTAGGTGCCCCGATATTAAGAAATAGGGTTAAGCAAGAGAAGGGAGATCTTGCAAAACATGAAGTCTCTATAACCAAACCCAAGAGAATGAACAACTACAAGGGCATTAGGGGATCTGAAGAAGTCTATTGTAGGAATAGCTATAACATGGATTTAATAGGAGCTATCCATGTGTGTCTACCACCAATTGGCTACATTGCTTAGATTCCTTTATGTCATGATAAGTCCTAGAATTATACCGATGGTAGCTCACCCTAGAGCCTAGGGTCGGGTCTTGAAAAAAGAAGCAATATCTCCTCCTAGGGTGGGTGGATATAGTTCGGTTTTTGTGCTTCTTACGTTGAGTAGATTGGCTAGTAACAAACTCCTTCTATATATATACAAATGGGCTTAAGAAGATGTCTCATCACTTATGAGGCCAATGAAATCAAAGGTAAGGAAAATGTTGTAGGGGTTTTTGTTGATGCTAGGTTGGTTCTCGTATTTTCTTAATGTAATTGTGTCTTTCCTCAAAAACTTGATCCTTTTAAGGGTAATTTGCTTAACTCATTGGTTTGTCCCAAGTCTCTTCAATGAGTTTTGTCAAATATTCTGTTGCTTGTATTGGGAAAAAATTCAAGGAAATGCTATGTCTTTGCATGCTTGCACATTAATGTCTTTGTTCCTTGGTTGCTTGACACCTAAGCTAATAGGGCTAAAGTGGGCTGCTCTGATATTTATTTCCTCTATGCCCTCGGTATCCATCAACTACATTCCATTTCCATCGGAATTATGAACCCTCAAACGGAACACTTTGATTTTGTTGATAACTACTTTGACTTGCAGGATTGGCTCTTTGCTTACGGAACATGGCACTTCAGAGATATATTTCAACACTTTGCCACTGCTTGTGGCCATTGTTAGACACCTCATCAAAACACCCACCAACTCCCCCAATCATACAAATCCAAGGATACTCTTGGTTGTCTTGCTAAAGGTATTAAATTCAAATATCTTCCTAATACTCAAGGTGGATCAGATCTTATCTGGTATTCTATTTTATGTACCTTGGGGATACTTTCCTTGCATTTTCAAACCAATCACCCATTGGGAACATTTTGGGGATGTGGGAACATGTCAAAAATGCCCCCCTTAGGCATTCTTGATGTTAGTGTTTTAATGATCAGATAATACAACTGAAAGCACTTAGAAAATTGCAACACATAAGACAATAAACACAACAAGATACCTTGGGAAAACCCTCCTCCTGAGGGAGAAAAACCCAGCAAATATTTTTCTTCCATATGATGAAGAATAAGAGCAGAAATCTGCTTACAATACAGGCCCAACACAAGGCTGAAATTGATACAATGAATATTAGCTCCTCTCCTAGAAGCAGATATGTTTCCTTGAAATCGGCTTGCTGCTGCAAGATGATACTCTGCTGCTTAAGTGCGAACTTCTTCTTGTAATGCGAATTATACTCAATGAACTTGATGTGTGAATGAACAAACATGACCTTGTATATATACAAAATGAGGTGTCTCCTCAAGTAGGTTGGCCACCAAAGGTAGATAAATATTTTACAATAAAATACAAGGTAGGTCAGCCCAAATACAAATTGATCATTAATAATCTCAATGAGGGTCAACCCTTATTTATTAAAATAAATTGAGTATAAATTAAATAGTTGTTAGGCTATCATTTAATTTAGTTTATCTTGATGTGTGAGCTGGAAGAAGCAGCCTGATTCTGCTAATAACATCAACACTACCTCTCAGCTAGGGATTATACTTCCAGTTGCACAACAAAAAAAAAAATCACCTCATCGTAATAAAGGAGCTTATCACCTCGTTGTGAAAGCATATAAGATATTACCTCATCGTGATATCAACCATCATGGCTACCTCCATAGATGGTATGTATAAGTGCTCATAACTCAATGTGATGTTGTCACCTCACCGTGACTTTCACCATGGCTCTCCCAGAGGGTGAAACACAAGTACAAGAAAATCATCATGCACTCCCTCACGTGATGCTGTCATGGAGTCACACACATAACATCCACCATGGCTCTCCCAGAGGGTGGAACAAGGGCTTTCACCTCAAACTTCTCTTGAAGAGAAGAATGCATTAACAAGGGATTTCACCTCGAACTTCTCGTAAGAGAAGAACTCATTAAAGAGGATCACTGATACTGAGACTCCTTCTCAGTCAAGGCTGCGTTCTCCACCATACCAAGCTTTTCTCGAAAGTACACAAACTTTATCCTGGAGAGGGGCTTGGTGAGAATGTCTGCCGTCTGCTCATCAGTGCTAATATACCTCAACAATATAGCTTTCCTCAATACCATATCTCTGATATAATGGTACTTGATCTCAACATGCTTTGTTCTATCATGAAACACAGGATTGCCAGAAAGCTTTATGCAACTTTGATTATCACAATGAATGATAGTAGGCTCCATTGATTGTCCAAACAATCCTGCTAGGAGCTAACGAAGCCACATTGCTTCACGATCTGCCATACAAGCTGCAATGTACTCTGCCTCAACTGTAAGTAATGCCACTGAAGATTGCTTCTTGCTGCATCGGGATATCATAGCAGATCCCAAATTGAAGCAACAACCAGAGGTACTCTTTCGATCAGTAACACACCTTACCCAATCAAAATCAGTAAAACCATGCAACTTCAAATCCACACCTGTAGAATATCTCAACCCATATCCAACCGTGCCACACAAGTATCTTAGGATATGTTTAGCTGCAACAAGATGTATTTGCCTTGGTTCACACATAAACTGACTAAGTGCACTTATTGCATAACAAATATCAGGTCTAGTGTTAACTAGATACATCAATGAACCAATCAGCTGTCTATACATAGTAGAATCCACCAGTTCCGAACTAGTTGCAACCTCCTTCAACTTATGTAAGTTTGTCTCCATAGGTGTAGACATAGGTTTGCAGTCAATCATACCAAACCTCTTCAGAATGTCAATATTATACTTGCCTTGACTTAGAATCATCCCATTTGGCCTTTGCCAAACTTCTAAGCCAAGAAAGTAATGCATGAGAACAAGTTTCTTCATTTCAAATTCATAAGCTAACTCCTTCTTGCATTTGAGAATGAGGTGTTCTTCTCCAGTAATAATCATATCATCAACATACAACACCAAGATCAAAGCTTCACCATTAATTACCTTGAAGTAGAGATTAGAATTTGCATCATTCTTTTAGAAACCTAGACTCAACAGGTAACGATCAATTCTTTCGTACCAAGCACGAGGAGCCTGCTTAAGAACGTACAAGGCCTTCTTCAGCTTGCAAACATGAGACTCCTTCCCATGTACCTCAAATCCATCGGGTTGCTCAATGTAAACCTCTTCTTCAATTACACCATTCAAAAAGGTTGTCTTTACATCCGTTTGGTGAATCTTCCATCCTCTAGATGCTGCAATAGCAATAATGGTTCTGATAGAGGTATAACGAGCCACAGGAGCAAAGGTTTCTTCATAGTCAACTCCCTCTTTTTGTGAGAACCCTCTAGCCACATACCTTGCCTTGTACTTCTCAATGCTCCCATCAGTTGCATGCTTGATCTTGAAGAGCCGTTTAGAAGACACCGCAGATTTGCCTTCAGGTCTAGGAACTATGTCTCAAACATCGTTCTTAAGTATGGAT
Source organism: Sequoiadendron giganteum (assembly GCA_007115665.2). NCBI lineage: Eukaryota > Viridiplantae > Streptophyta > Pinopsida > Cupressales > Cupressaceae > Sequoiadendron > Sequoiadendron giganteum. Next base: position 70,922,706 of record CM021107.1, read on the forward strand.
TGATACTCCTCAATCATAGCATCTTTCCATACTTGTTGACTAGAAGCTTCTTCAACACTTGAAGGTTCTGACTCATCAGTACTACATAACTGGAGAATTTATTAGGTCTCTTGCTTTCTCTAAAAGTTCCTCTTGGGGCTGCAAAAATTTGTGCCTTGTGCATTGTCCTTCGGGCCCAAAGAGGTCTTTTCCTTCCAATCACAATATCTGTAGGCCCATCAGTAGGCTCCAAGGGCTCAATTGGATTATCATCTTCTTTAGGTTCTGAAACCTCCTTTTGATTCTCAGGAACATGGTTAACTTCCATATCTTGAGGGGGTTCTTCTTCATCGATATCCATATGAGTGCCCTTGGATCTTTTGAATGCAACATCTTCCTCAAATGTGACATCTCGACTGATCTTAATAGACTTCTGACTTGGAATGTAGATCTTGTAGGCTTTAGATGTTTCACTGTAGCCCACCAAAATTCCCTTCTTACCAGAAGGTTCCAATTTTGTTCTCTTTTCCTTCAGAATATGAACATACATTGGACAACCAAAGATCCTCAGGTGATTGACTTCAGGCTTCACCCTTGAGAATGCTTCTTCAGGAGTTTTATTCTCCAAGATTTTGTTGGGACTTCTGTTCTGAACATAGACGACTGTCCTAGATGCCTTAACCCAAAGTGAGATTTGCAGGTCTTGATCATGTATCATTGCTTTAACTGCTTCCACAATAGACCTATTCTTCCTTTCAACAATACCGTTCTGTTGAGGATTATAAGGAACACTGAACTCCCTTTTAATCCCTGCTTCAATGCAAAAATCACGAAAGGTACCAGAGGTGTACTCTCCTCTGTTGTCAGATCTCAAAACCTTGATCTTTTTCCCAGACAAGTTTTCCACCTTTTGTATTCTTACCTAGGGCACAGCCTTTGCGTGTACCTTCATGTTCCTGGTTGAATTTCGGAAGGCCGATGACCATCTTCTCCATGATAGGTAACGCTCGAAAGTGAATGTGAGCCAATCTTCGATGCCACAGGTCACACATGCTAGAAGAATCATGCACAAGAGCCTGAAGGGGACGAGTGCATAGCCTGTAGAGACACTCATGTCCAACTCCAATTACCTGAGCAAACTTGATGTTGGAGTTCTTTGCCCATATAAGAACTTTACCTTTGAAAATACAACTTGATAACCCTTGTCTTCCAATGCTGAAATGGAGACAAGATTTCTCTTTATGCCTGAAACAAACAACACATCATTCAACTCCAATGAAATGCCATAATCCAAGTGAAGAGAGGAGTTCCCAACTCCTTTCACAGAGTACCTAGCATCATCTCCAATAATGACTTGTTCATTGGAATCTGACTTAATCAAATTAGATAGATGCTCCCTAAATCTAGTAATGTGGCAAGAGGCATCACTATCTATTAGCCAAGTGTTGGTGTCGGTGGTTTCATTGCTTGAGAAGGCTGAATAGAATAGATAATCACTTGAGTCTTTCTGCAGAGAGACTTCTTCAACATTTGCAATGGCAGCCTGTTGCTGAGGCCTGAGAGGACATTCCTTTGCAAAGTGGCCATACTTGTCACAACGAAAATATTGAACTTTGGATAAGTCTCTCTTCTTCTTGAAAGCTGGAGCACCATCATTTCCATTATCTTGATTCCTCTTGAAAAATCCTTTCTTCCAAACTTTTCCTTTCTTCGATGAGTGGGAGGTGAGAACATGTATATCTTCATTCGTTGAACTTTGACCAACGCCTCTTGCCGCCAACCTTGACTCCTCTTGAATACAGTCGGCCCTCAACTGATCAAACTTGGGAAGTTTAGATCTTGCACTGATTCCTTGAATATAGGACTCCCACGATAGTGGAAGACCATTGAGAGCAAGCATGGTCAAGTCTTTGTCATCAATCATGTGACCAATTGTAGAGAGCTGGTCTCTCAATTTTGAAATCCTCATGAAATAAGCAATCACTGTTTCTCCTTTCGCCATCTTCACATGGTGAAGTTGTTGCTTCAGTGCAAGTGCCAAACTGGTGTTGTTGATTTCGTACATCTCTTCCAATGTTTTGAACATATCCCTTGCCGTCTTCAACTTGGAGACAATCGGAACAATATGATCTTTAACGGAATCAACCAACATTTTCTTTGCCTTGATGTCTATCTTCCTCCACTACAACTTCTCTTCTTCCACCTCAGGTTCGGGGACTTTAGTTTCCACAAACTCAGCCAAATTATTCTCTTCCAAGGTGAGCATGATCCTGAACCTCCATGATGTGTAGTTAGAAGCTTCTTCGAGTCTATCCTCAATTTTCAAACCATTCACCATCTTAACTAAAATAGAGATAGACAGAAAAGGATTAAGGAGAATGCTGCAAAACAAATCTGATCACGATCTTCTTCAAACCCGCTCTAATACCATGTTAGTGTTTTAATGATCAGATAATACAACTGAAAGCATTCAAAAAATTGCAACACATAAGACAATAAACACAACACGATACCTTGGGAAAAACCTCCTCCTGAGGGAGAAAGACCCAACAAATATTTCTCTTCTATATGATGAAGAATACGAGTAGAAATCTGCTTACAATACAGGCCCAGCACAAGGCCGAAATTGATACAATGAATACTAGCTCCTCTCCTAGAAGCAAATATGTTTCCTTGAAATTGGCCTGCTGCTGCAAGATGATACTCTGCTGCTTAAGTGCAAACTTCTGCTTGTAATGCGAATTATACTCAATGAACTTGATGTGTGAATGAACAAACATGGCCTTGTATATATACAAAAAATGAGGTGTCTCCTCAAGTTGGTTGGCCACCAAAGGTAGATGAATATTTTACAATAAAATACAAGGTAGGTTGGCCCAAATACAAATTGATCATTAATAATCTCAATGAGGGTCGGCCCTTATTTATTAAAATAAATCGAGTATAAATTAAATAGCTGTTAGGCTATCATTTAATTTAGTTTATCTTGATGTGTGAGCTGGAAGAAGCAGCCCAATGCTGCTAATTACATCAACACTTTGAGTCATCAAATAATTTAGAAATGTCCTTAGGACATGAACTTTTTAAGGAGATGTCGATAATATCAAGTAATGGCTAGCCATCGTGGGATTGTTAGGAGATCCATTGACTGACTCAACTACCTAGAATTTTTTTCCACAAATTGTGCATAGATTATAGATATTTATATATAGATCAGACATACCCACCTGTAAATTTGATTGATAAACATGACTATAACATGCATAATTTTTTTGGTGTGATTTGAGTGTGTGATACCCTAAACACAATTGGTATTTCTTTTGCTTAGATTGAGTTTACATGATGCCCTAAAAGTAATTGTACGCCATTTCAAGTTGTGACTTTCATTGGGTCACAATGTTTCTTTGTGATTTTACCTTGGACTTGATTTTTCTTTCATGATTTGGAGTTCTTTTGACTTACAAATGTTCCAATGTGTTTGAGTATGGGAGTAAACTTCTTCTACATGATTCTTTCTTTAGACAGAAACTGGTCTGTAATGTCCTCCACACGAGTCATTCTTCAGTTGGTTTTGAAATGCATGGGCTTCAGCTTCCTTCATAGAGTCTTTTGCACATCCTCTGTTTGAACAAACAACTTTAACGTATTCGGGTCTGCAAGTTTTGATAGATTGTATCACACATTTTTAATGTCTTCTTTCAGACAGAGCTTTCTTTAACTGCTCTTTTTTTGCCTTCTTCAAATTTCAAGTGTTATATACTAGAAAATTTGTGATAATTTTAATATAATATTTATGCACATTGACAATGAAAGCAATGAAATTTCATTAATTTGTGTGTCAATTCAAATGTGAAATCTCAATTCAGCTTTAATATTGTGTAATAAGGTTCTATAATGTATATGATGAATGTCATATCATATGAATATTTGGAATTTCCTTTATTTTAGTTTTTCCCTTTCTAATTGCTGTCCCTTGCTGTCACCTGAAAAATGGCCTCTCAGAAAAGCCATGCTAGAAATGCGTCCCCCCATCCATTGCTGTCTCCATCCCAGAAACTTGATGTAACATAGATTCTATGCAAGTTTTGTTTAATGGGATGATATATGGTCTTAGGAGGCTCTTGATTCATGGCTAGAGCTAATAAAGTAGTAAAATGATTTTTAAATTTATCTAAAGAAAAAAGCCTCTCTTAAGGTCAATTCTAAGATACTCTCCACCATGCAGCATGTCAATGGACAAAATCTCAACATCTAGTAAGTGACTTGCAGCAGAACCTCCTCACAGCCCAGTCAAAATCAATGGCGACCCATCAATCCTTATCTTTCCTTGACCCAAAGTCTCTGTGAATTGATCTATGCTTGGTCACCAGCAGATTTATTCGAACCTTCTGCCCTCTTGCCAAATCTAGTTGTCGCCCCTTTTGCCCCAATAGCCCAAACCATGAGCTTTTACTGTTGAAGAACTTTGTGCCAGGTCCTCTTGTTTCCTCTCACGTGTCTCCAGGCCTAATTGCCCAGTTAACCATTCCATGCCCTTCCAAAACAAGCTCTCTCCTCCCCCCCACTGTCTTCAGAACCAAAAATTTCATTAATCTGTAATCTGGGTATCATAAAATCCAGGCACAATATGTATTTAGTATCCCCTTCACCAAGAGCCCCCTTCGCCCCATTTTAACTATTAACCTGGGATATATGCTGTTACCATAATCAATGAGTTCACCAACCTTGAAGCTTCTGTCACTGGCCTGATTGAAAGGGTTAGGGATAATGGGTTCAATGCCCTCATGCTAATCAACCATATCCTTCGTATGGCATTTAGCAATGAGCTTCTTTTGGTATGTAACCAATTCCAGCAGCATTGGATTAACATCATTGAAGATGTTATTTACAGGTACCATCCATCCTCGAAAGGTCTAGGTTATTATCTGTCACATTCATTCTAAATCAGAATTCCCCACTTTGGATTGGATTCATCATTCAGGGAAAGAATCAGCCGCAAAATGTTGCAGAGGATCAGGAGGTCCTTCAACTAACTCAAATAACTAATCCTTTCCTTTTGCTTCTGTAACACTCTACTGAATTAATGTGGCTATTCTTCTGTTTTTGTCTTTCTGCAGTCCTACACTAGGTAATCTTCTATGTAGCATAATCATGTTCTTCCTGCTGGATTTTGGCAGTTTTTGTACCTTTGTAATGGCATATGATTCTATGCTCTCTGTTTTCCCAATTCAATCTACTCGTTGTGGTTCTAATGTGCGAGTTTTAATATTATGTGTTTGTTACTAATATACAATTACTTATTATTTAAAAAAGAAGTAATAGTAGATAAAGCTTTTACTTTATCCTGGGGCATTTGTCTAGAATTCTTGTCTAGAGTTCATTCATTTATTATCAATAGATCAATGTGCCTGCTAGTGCAAATTAAGTAGTCTGTTTTTCTAATGGAAGAACTAAGCTGGGGGGAGATGTGATAGTGCCAAATTCGGGGTGAAAATGGTTGTTCTCAAACTTTTCAATTTCTTAAAAAATATTCTGATTTTAAATCTGATGGTTGATGCTTCAAATTTTGATATAAATAGTTAGGAGCAATGTATGGGCAAATGATCTGAAATGACCTTTGATTTTTCTTTGCATCTTTCTATCTTGCAGTTGATGAGGGTCATCGGATTAAAAATTTTCGTTCAAAACTTGGCATTCTTCTTAAGCAACAATCAACAGATTTTCGATTGCTACTGACTGTGAGTATAATTATTGTTAACAACATGAAATTTCCACAGTCCATGATATTAATGTAATAATATTTCTGGATTTTAACTGTAATAATTTTTTACATCATACAGTTAAAATTATCACACAGTTAAAATCCACAAATATCATTACATTACAATCATTCCAAATATTAATTGCTTCTCATTTTACATTTATCTTCCTAGGTAGAATGTGAAATACAGCAGTTTATCACTTAATCTATAAATTCGTTGCATACACAGTGGCTTATATGTTTTGACTAAGGGCTTTAAATGGAATTCAATTTCATTGCTTTTCATTATTTTTCAATGAATAATTGCATGTCACTGCTGCGATCTGATTGGTAAGGCAGTTTCCTTATTGGGGGCATGACATTCCACGCTTCCCAAGATTGTTTGTCCTCAAGCAATAGGAATTGAAAATTATATAGCTAGTGATGATTGTCTTGGTCATGTTATACTACAATGATGTCCCTAGTATACTTGCCTCAACTTGACTACCAATAAGGTTAACACCACTTTTGAAATCCAAAATGATAAAAAATGTTTTATCCTTTGTCATGATTGTTAGTGTTTCTTAGATCAGATTGAATAATGAAAGCACTTAAAAGAATTGCAACACATAAGACAATGTACACACAAAGATACCTTGGGAAAACCCTCCTCTTGAGGGAGAAAAACCCAGCAAATAAATCTCTTCTATAATATAGAACAATGGCAGAAATCTGCTTACAACTCAGGCCCAGCAATGGCCAATAATGAATGTAATGAGGTTGCACCTCTTCTAGATACACAAGATACAAATGAATATGTTCTTCCTTGAAATCGGACCTGCTGCTATAAAATGCAAATTCTGCTCTTGAAGATAGATGCGAACTTGCTTGAATCGAATATCTTACAATGACAAAATGACCTTGTATTTATACATCATAAGGCGCCTCTTCACTTAGGTCGGCCTCTTTAGGGAAACATAATAAATAATAAATATATATTAAAGTCGGCTCAAGCTAAGACAAAAATATGCGAACCATAAAGGGTCGGCTCTTTACATTTATTAATATTGTGATCATGAAATTCATGCGCTCCTTCTTGAAGTTTGTGCGAATGAAGTGCAGACCATAGCTGCAATAACATCAACAATGATGAATTATGAGTGTGAATATCATGATCCCACTCCTTTGTGCAAAACCACTTTTGCATTTGAGTAAAAGGATCTAGATGTCCTTTACTACATGTTGTATCCTTTTTCTCTAAACAATCAAATGGAAGCAAGTGATAACTTCCCTTAGATAAAGTATATCTCATTTTGTGTAAACATTCAAACAAGTTTTGAGACAAGTTTGTTTCTAATGAGGATGTAATATAAAATAGCTTAACCTAGTCAAAATATCTTTCATCATATATCGCCTTGTCATAGACTTATAGGTAATTAATGCATGTTATAACCTTCTAAGTATATATTTCCTAGATAATACTCAAGTACAAAATTGTTGGATTGATCAAGTCCAATAAAATGGAAGATGTACCAAGTCCTAGAATTCATAGCATTGCCATTGTTTTTGTGATTGTGGGATGGATTATATGTACTATGGATTTGATTGTGCATTATGATCTTACTCTTTATTAGAACCAATGCATTCCTACCTCAATGAAGCTTGATGAATATATCCTATGATAAATCTCAAAACATAAACCTCAAATTATATTGTCAATGGTTCTTGACATTGCCTTCAACACATCATCAGTTTTTGAGTTTGATAAGCAGGCCAAAAAAAATACAAGGGAAAATAATGCAACAAATCCTTGCGTACCAACAACAAAAGTGCAAGGGACTTTGTGATGGATGGTCCACTCCATTATACTTCTAGATTTGTGATGAGGTATGGTTTCAGTAGTAGGAGAGCTTTAAAGGTACTCAATGAAAGCTTAAGTCATTTATATATGGCCCTTACACCATCTAGGGTATCATATGAAAATGCCTTTGTACTTTGATCTTGATATGCATTCGGTATTCAATTTCTACGAAATCCCCTTTGCTCATCTGCTTAATCCATCGATGGCCATATGTCCAACAAACATAGAACCAAAATACTAGGTTAAGTGGTACACACTGCAATAGTTCTAGGCACACTTTTGTCAAGTGCAGATTAATGCAATGGGACCATCATTTCTCAAGAAAGGACAAATGATTCGAGCTTAGACATGGAAGACAATGAACTAGCCAAGCTAAATTTTTGTGCAGCTACAACAAGAAGTTGCATGCCAGTGTATGGTTGCTTCTATTAAGTGCCTAAAGGTCCTTGTCCTTCTTTCCCTTCATTAGATAAGCAGTTTGCTTTTGCACACATTTCAATCCATTCAATGAATACTTACTATGGAGAGTTGCCCCATGCTACTTCAAAGCATCCATGTTGCATGGAACCTTGATGGCTACACAACAAGATTGGAGTTACTGTTCAGAGTCATTATAGAATCTAAACTACCTTGCATTGCTAGCTTATATAGCCTAATTTCAAGGAATAGACTAAAATCTAAAACTGTTACAGAAGGATATATATCTTTATAACCGACTCTTTATTTAATTATTCAAATATGTTTCATAGCATTGTTTCAGCATTTAGCCTTAGGGGTAGTTATCTAATTTAATTATTGTAACACATGCACGAAGCTTCACAATTGTGATAATATGCTAAGTCAGAAGGTTTGAATTCGAATTCGAATTCGGCAACAATAAAATTCGGGTGACATTCGGCAAGGGTAAAAAATTCGAAAAAAAATTCGGCATTAAATTTGGCTTATGTAAATTTTTATTTTTTTAAATATAAGCAATATATCCACAAAATTATGAAAATAGTTTAACATTGCTAAATAGATTTGAAATCATCATAAAAAGATTGACATATTTAGAAAATATAAACCATAAGAAACATTTGAAATCACGATTACGAAAATGTTTTTTTTGTCAAAAAGGTACAATTAATAGTCAAGACTTTGGAACTTCAAAGAAGCTCCAAGTCATCAAAAGCACTTGGCTGAGATGCTACAACATCATCATCAGTATCACTACCCAAATCATCATCAAAAATGTCAAACTCATTTGCATTTGGCATTGCTATGTCTTTTGAAATTTGTTGTTGTGAAGAAGATGTGGACTCATTTGCTGATTTGTTCATGAACAATTTTAGATTGCTGCGAATGCAGACAAGATCTCCCAACTTTCGAGACAACAATTTATTCCTCTTTTTGGAATGGATGTAGTCAAAGCAACTCCAGTTCCTCTCACAAGCTAATGAACTTGCTCCCTGACTCAATATTCGAATATCAAACTGCTGTAGCTTAGGAGCTTGTGCTCCATAGGTCATCCACCATCTATACCCAGGTACTTCAATTCATGCCATGTCATATTTGGCTGCCGACATTCCAAACATCCCTTCTCCTTTCTTGTATTTCCAACATTGATCTCTGATTAGCGCAACAATTGCTTGATTTGGTTCAAACTTGCCAATGGCTTCTAAAAGCCTTGCCATAACTTCAAAATTACCTCGCCTATCAATATGAAATAACTTAGGCTCTAAAAAGCAAGTTGCTGCATGTAAAGGTGTGTGCATCATTTTCCATCTGCAATCAACTGTCTCCCATATCTCTATATACTTTGCTTCTACATTATTTAGTGCTTTTTGAATAGCTTCCTTACAATGGTCCATGTTTTCGTAAAGCATGTCAAGGCAAGGAGTGTCACCATCAACCATATGGAGCACATCAACAATTGGTTCACATACATTCAAAAATTTTGCTCTACTTTCTCAAAAATTGCTGTTTAAAATTATTTACTCTATGTTCTTCCCCTTAGGACCTTTAGAAAGTGTTGATTTTTCCCACTCATTGGAACAAATAACATATCTCATTGTTGCTTTCTCTTCAACCACTCTTTTCAAAGTGATATAAAATAAAGTGAACCGTGTGTCACAAGGTCTCAACAACTCCCTAGATGCATACTGCTTGTAAAGACTCAATGTGAGATGACGATTTCGTATGAAATTTGCAATTGCTCTCCCTCTATGATTCGCTTCATGTATCCACGGGAATTTAGCCAAGTCATGAAGAAATAAATCCAAACAATGGGTTGCACATGGATGCCAATATATTTGTGGGTACTTCTCTACAATCAACTTCCCAACCCCCAAACTATTTGCTGCATTATTGGTTACCGCTTGAACCACATTTTCCACCCCTATTTCAAGAATGGCTTCCTCCAATATTTAAAAAATGTACTCGGAAGTTTTCTTTTGGTTCGTGGTGTCAATCACTTTCCAGAACACGACACCATCAAGACAAGCTAGCAAAACATTAATCAATGGCCTTTGACATATATCTGACCATCCATCACTCAATATAGTGCACTCTATTGCCTTCAAGGAGGCTTTGACATCAACTAATTTTTCAGTCACTCTATCTTTTGACCTCTACAAAAGAGTTGTCCTCAAAGCCTTTGAAGATGGGAGTGTGTACACTTTGCCAAACTCTGCAACTTTTTGAACTGCATTAGGAAAATGTGGATTTCTCACAGCATTGAATGGAATAGCACTTGAGTAAAACAAATCAGCTAATGCATCATCCACTTGTTGTTTCTTTGTTGGTTTCCAAAAGTTGATCAATGTTCCACTCTCTTTTGATACACCCATATGCTTGGGTAAGGTGGAAGAGGAAGACATAAAAGATGTGAATCTAGAAATATCCTCTTCAATTCTCTAATTTTTTTCGTGCATTCTTCATCCTTCCTACAATTGAAGACAACAACTATCCTTTCTCTAAAGCACTCTTATTTGTGGGGTACGACTTGGACATGCTGTAACACCTCCGCCTGCACCCCCTATAATACCAAGTAAATGGACAATTGCCCTTGTAAAACCTCTAGTAAAAGGTTTATGACACTTGTTGCATTTGAGATTAGTACCATTGCGAGTCACATATTTCCATGGCTCGACAGTTGACTTATTGGGAGCCATAAATTTACAATTTGTTTGTTTCAAAAGACAAAATAATATTTAATATTTACAACATTCACTAAATTTTATTTCAAAAGACATTAAAACATAATGTATAGATTTCTTATTTTTAACTCTAAAAAATAAAATAAAAAATAAAAAATTCTATTTATTAACATATTTCAACATAATAATAAATACTAAATTTTATTTATTAACATTTTTTTTTACATAATAAAAAATACTAAATTCTATTTATTTGCATAATAATAATTAACATATTTCTATTTTTAACTTCAACAATAGAATAAAAACATTGAATTTTATTTTAAATATTCCATTTAAATAAATTATTAAAAAATAAAATAAAACAATCAATAAATTTATTGTATTAATTCTGCTTCTCGATTTGATTCTGTTCAAGTTTTTTCATCAACGTTTTGGATCACACTCCGTGATCCATCATCACGATAGAGAGCTGAAGGAGATGCAAAAATGATTAGTTGCAAACCCAAATTGGTTTAAGAAGAGAGGCAGGAAAGGCACACAACACGAGAAGACCTCTAAAAAAATAAAACAAGAGAAAAATTGGGTCTTCTTGTGTTGTGTGCCTTTCTTGCCTCTCTTAAACCAATCTGGGTCTGCAACTCATCATTTTTGCATCTCCTTCAGCTCTCTATCCTGATGATGGATCACAGAGTGTGATTCGAAACGTTGATGAAAAAACTTGAACAAAATCGAATCCAAAAGCAAAATTAATACAATTAATATGGATTGTGGAAATCTCATATCTTTAATCAATAAATTTTATTATAAAGGATTCAATATAAAAAAAATATTTTAAAAAGCATTAAAACAAATATATATATTTTTATTTGTAACTAGAAATTAAAATTAAAATACTGAATTTTATTTTAAAAATGAAAAAATAAAAATATCTTTAAAAATAAAGTAGATACTAAATTTTATTTTTGAAAGTCAAAAACTTAAAACCATAAACTTATTAATTTTTATCTTAACTTCAAAATAAATAAAAAATATTAAATTCTAGGTCCTCAACTCATAATAAAACGAACATTGCAACACAAACCTCCCATCTACAGTTCTACGTGGGCTTCCATGTCTTCATCGACCTCCCATCATAGAAGAAATTAGGTGAAGTATGAGCCTGAGGAGAGCGAATAGTTGGGTAGGGGTCGGCATCGATGCGGGCTTCTACAGTTCTACGAGTTCAAGTCAAAGTTGACACGGGCTTCTACAGTTCAACCTACGACATTCATGCATTCAATCCACATCGAGTCAAAGGCATGCACAATCAAACACACAAAGGTAGGTGGACACACACAAGCATCGATGTTTTAATAGATTGAAAAACCATATGCAGGCAGACACACATGCATCTTTGAAATTTGATAAAATAAAAAAAGTAAAGAAAACTTGAGAAAAGGACAACTGACCTTTCATGTGAACTTGCGAAGCTCAACGACCATGACCAAGAGTTGTCAACTTGTCGCCTTCAAACAGTCAATAACATCTTCAAAAAAACATGTCTTTCAGGAGGGCATGGCATGCATCTATTAAAAAAACTCAAAAACCCTAATTTTAATCCATAAAATATTAAAAAAACTCAAAAAAACCCTAACTTTAATGCAAAAAATAGTCAAGCCGCGTCTATACGAATTTTTTGGCGAATTTGAATGAATATTATAAATTTAATTAGATTCACCGAATTTTGAATTTGAAGCCCAAAATTTGGCGAATGGTGTGACATAGATAATAAGCACATACATATATTTCTATGCCTTGCTCTTGTGTTTTTATAGTCCTCCCTTTATTATTCACTCCATAACTCTAGAATCTCTCTACTTCATGGTTGTTGTGAGAAGAGATTGGGGGGGCGGGGGTGAGGGAGGTGGAGGGGGTTAAAATTCAAAAATATCTCTCCTAATTACCACCAATCAGCATTTTCATCCTAAGAATAGATTCTCATTTATTGGGATATCTCTATATTTTGCCCTACTTCGTCCTCATGTGCTTTCCAATTTTGTTTTCTTTATTACACCAAAATAAATTTCTTAGCCCAAGAAGCATTTGGCAGATTTGATAGCAGTATTCTAAAGCTCTTATAGAGTCTAGATGGATTTGTCATTTTAATAATATTTTAAGCATAAAGTAATCATACACACACATGGAGTAAACCTGAAGCAAACACCTCAGGCATGAAGCAAACACATAAATATGCATAAGACATGAATCATACACATAAATACACGTAAGAGACGAAGCATACACGTGAAAGGCACACACATATAGAAATGCAATGTTGGCTTATATTTTTTATTTATTTAAGAAGAGGGCTGAATAATCAATCCTAATTGTTTGGTGGTTAAGGTAGGTATTGTCCCGCAGGCTGGTAAGATTAATGCTTTGATACCAATTGAGCAATTGCATTGTCCCCTTTCGGGATATTCTTAAAATTTTCCCTAAAAAATTAATTCCAATTAAAAATAAGAAATGCAGTACATTTGAGATTATAAATTTACCAATTGAAATGCCCTTTATAAGATAGATCTTGGTTCAGGTCCTACACACAATATTAGTCACTGGAGATTGACGTTGAATCATATGCCATGATAACATATTAAAACATCATGATATCCATGCACATTAGTCGTATCAAAATCTAATTAAGGCAATAGCCATTCCAATGTAGAAATGCTTGCAAACTGCAGTCTCAAGGTTGGCCACCCTTGTACTGCGAGAGAGTGGAAGGTGGGTCACCCTTTCATCCCTCAGTTCGCCTTGGAGGCTGGTTGTCCTCCTTGATCAAGCCCAAGGGCATGGTTGGTCGGTCTTCAATTCCACCCTCTGGCCCATGAGCATGGAAGGACAATCTTCCATTCCATCTCGTGGTGGCGTACTTGATAAGAGCATGAAGGGTGGTCTTCCTTCACCTTTCGTGAACCTGGGAAGTTGATCGGCCTCCCTATTTGTAATCCAATTCTCTAAATTCAAAATAGATTATTGTATGAATCCCTGAGCACATATAATAAAGAGAAGCATGTAGATTATTCACAAAGATCATTAATTTTCTGTGAGTACCACTATTGCATGATCACACACACACACACACACACATAGTTATTTTTAATTATATTTGTTGATGAAAGGTAGCTTCGGTCAGATATAAATGATGATTGTTGATTGCATCATCATCATTTATATGTAATCAAAATTACTCTTCATAGAAATATTTCTGGAAAATTAGTAATTCGAATTTATAAGCATGTATAAGATTCAAAATAATAAATGATGTTCAAATTCTACATTGAATAAAATCGGAACTCATATAATATATGTCTGCCACATATAAAGGTTATATGTGTGTTAGTTTAATAACCAAATGCTAATCGGTTGTGCTTGGAGCCCACGTGCCCAAAGGGACACGTCCCATCCACACGTCCTCTCATGAGACGCGTCTCTTGTGAGGCGAGCCTCCAACATATTTAAGGTGGTTCCCTCATTGATATGCAAACATCGAAATTTATAAATGTTCTGCAATCAGCACATTCAACATAAGAGAAGTAAATCTGGAAACTTAGAATCTTGACTTAGAATTCTTACACAGAATTTCAGACTTAGAAATTCCTTAGATTTCTTAGGATCCTATCTGATAAGATTTGATTACATTTACATGGTATCAGAGCCAAGTTAAGTGAATCCAAATCAAATCTAGATATCAGATTGCTCTAGAAAATTCGTATTTTTTAAAATCGAATTCACATCACATTCTTCATAATGTCAAGTGTGATCAGATTTGAAGATCGTCTTGCAGGAGCAAACAACATCATATCATGGAAATTTAGAATCACGATGATTCTTAAAGAGAATAAATTAGACTCACTTGTGAGAGGAAACAAAAGGGAACCAAAGGCTGATCCTGAGAAAACTCAATGGATTGAAAGCAATGAAAAGGCCATGAAAATCTTAGTAGATGCAGTTAGGGATCATATAGTGCCCATCCTAGCAAAACATGAAACTGCATATCAAATGTTCAAATCTCTTGAGAGGACCTATGAGATCAACAATACCAGTAGGACTCTTGCATTAAAGAGGCAAATCAACAATATCCAAATAAACAAAGGAGAAACAATTAATGCATACTTCATGAGGATCACTGAACTAAGGGATCAACTATCCACAATTGGACATCATATTGATAGCAAAGAGTTAACTCTAATTGCACTAGGAGGCCTACCAAACTCATGGGAGTCATTTGTTCAAGGAATAAGTGCGAGATCTAAACTCCCCAAATTTGATAGGCTAAGAACAAACTGCCTTCAAGAGGAAACAAGACTCTCAACAAAAGAAAATAAACAAAAGAACATAGATGAAGACATTCATGTACTTAACACAACGTCTAATAAAAGGAGTACGAAAAACTCCTACAAGAGAGGATCCTTTAAAAGAAAGAGAAATTCCAATGGAAAGGGATTTTCTAAGAAGAAAGACATCTTTCAAGTACAATGCTTTAGATGTGATCAGTATGGCCACTATGCAATGAAGTGCCCTGACAGATCAAAGCAACAAGCATCTTTTGCCAAAGTAGGAAAGTCAAATTCAGATCATGAATCTGAGAACTTTGTGTTCTATACAGCCTTATCTAGTCAAGTATCTAACAACACCCACTACTGGGTAATTGATAGTGGATCCTCTAGACATATCACAGGGTTCAGAGAACACCTTGACACTATGACTGAAAAGACTGATGAAGAAGTAACCATTGGGGATGATTCTGCACACCCTGTAAAAGGGGTTGGAACTTGCTCCATCAAATTGAAATCTGGTCTTTCTCTTCAACTATCTGGAGTCTTATTTGTACTTGGAATAAAGAGGAATCTAATATCCATCTCTGCCCTTGAAGACAATGGATATAGAGTTACCTTTATGGATGGGAAAGTTCTGGCTTGGCCTAAAAACTCAACTACCAAGAAAGCCCAAACCATAGGTTTAAGACAAGGGTACCTTTACAAACTATGCATTGAGGTTAAACAAGCCCTTACCCTTGACACCTTTGATTCAAATGAGATTTGGCATAGAAGATTAGGACACCTTCATTTTCGGGCCCTACCTTCTGTGGAAAAACTTCTAACAAGCTTACCTAAGTTAAAACCATCTCATGAAGGAACTTGTAAAGGTTGTGCCCTAGGAAAGAATACAAAAGGATCCTTTCACAATAGCTTGAGTAAAACTCTAAATGTATTAGAACTGGTTCACTCTGATTTATGTGGACCCATGTCTGTACCTTCCAAAGCAGGATTTTTGTACTATGTCATTTATAGATGACTTCTCTAGGAAAACTTGGATCTATTTCCTTGAGTGTAAAGAGTCAATAGAAATCCTCAAAAGGTTCAAAGAGTTCAAAGCCCTTATTGAAAACTCCTCCGGGAAGAAAATAAAAATCTTGAGGACTGACAATGGAAAAGAATACACCTCTGAAATTTTTAAGGAATTCTGCACGAGTGCTGGAATTAAGAGGGAGTTCACAGTTGCCTACAACCCTCAACAAAATGGGGTTGCTGAAAGAAAAAATAGAACCATTGTAAAAGCTGCTAAAGCAATGTTGCTTGACCTAAACATTGAAACTTCTTTCTGGGCATAAGCCTCTAGGATTGCTGTCTACATCCAAAATAGATGTCCTCATTCTTATCTTGACAACAAAACTCCTGAAGAAGCCTTTACTAGCATAAAACCTGATATTAGTCATTTTAGGATTTCTGGTTGTCCTGTCTATATTCATGTGCCCAAAGAGAAGAGATTCAAACTAGAACCTTCCGGAAAGAAAGGGGTATTTGTGGGATATAGTGAAACCTCCAAAGCCTATAGGATCTTCGTACCCGGGCATAAACAAATTGAATTGAGCAGAGATGTCATCTTTGAAGAAGATATTGCATTCAAAAGGGCAAAAAGTTCTAGTGAGATAGAAACCTATTCCCCTAGAGTACCTGAAATGGAACTTGCTACTGAGATTCAAAGGGAGTATCCTAAGGAAATGCCAAATGAACTTCTATCTACTTCAGATGAGAATACAGATGACAAAGGTAGAAAGAGGCCACTTTGGGCTAGAAAGATGATCAAAGAAGCCGAGAATCATGCAACACCCAAAGGAACGTTTAGGGAAAGTAAAAGACCCAAACGGTTCTCTAGCTATGTTGCTCTAATGAACAACATCATAAATAAAGTCAGTGTTATAGAAGCCTTCAGACATCAAGTGTTATAGTGCCTAGATCGAAAGAGAAATCTGTTGTCTCTTCCAAATGGCTCTTCAAAATCAAGCATGCTGTTGATGGCAGTATAGAAAAACATAAGGCACGTTTTGTGGCAAGAGGTTTTTCTCAAAAAGAAGGCATTGATTATGAAGAAACATTTGCACCTGTTGGAAAACTACCTTCCTAAATGGAACCATTGAAGAGGAAGTCTATTTGGAACAGCCTGAAGGTTTTGTGATACATAAACTTGACTCACATGTGTGCAGACTGAAGAAAACCCTCTATGGACTTAAACAAGATCCCAGGGTCTGGTATGAAAGAATTGACATCTACCTCTTGGGACTAGGATTTTCCAAGAATGATGCAGACCCTAATCTCTACTTCAAGGTAATCAAAGGTGATATGTTAATAATTATTTTATATGTCGATGACCTGTTGATGACAGGAGAAGATCACCTCATTGCTCAAGGAAAGAAGAATCTAACTTCCGAATTTGACATGAAAGACTTGGGCATTCTACACTACTTCCTAGGTTTGGAAGTATGGCAGAGATCAGAGGGCATTATACTAAACCAAGGAAAATATACCGTTGATATTCTGAAGAGATTTGGAATGTTGGATTGTAGACCCATGTCTACACCTATGGAAACCAACCTTCACAAAGTGAAAGAAGTAGCAACAGAATCAAAGTGTGCAAATCCAACCCTATATAGAAAATGATTGGATCCTTGATGTATCTGGTTAACACCAGACCTGATATCTGTTATGTAGTGAATGCTCTCAACCAGTTCATGTGTGAGCCAAAGGAAATTCACCTTATGGCTGTGAAACATATTTTGAGATATCTTCAAGGCACTATTGGATATGGTCTTCTTTACAGAAATGACCAACTAGATCTACATGGATACCCTGATTCAGATTGGGCTGGAAGTGTAACCGATCGGAAAAGCACATCAGGATGTTGCTTCAGTTTAGGATCGGCTATGATCTCCTGGATTTGCAGAAAACAGTCTTCAGTTACATAGAGCTCAACAGAAGCTGAATACATTGCAGCCTCTATGGGGGCAAGAGAAGCAGTTTGACCTCATAAATTGCTTGTGGGACTCTTTGGTGAGCCCTTGAATCCTACAATTATTCATTGTGATAATCAGAGTTGCATCAAACTCTTTGTAAATCCTATCTTCCATGATAGATCTAAGCACATTGAGATACTCTATCATTATGTAAGAGATATGGTAGAAAGGAAAGTGATCCAGTTGGAGTATGTTACTACAAATGATCAAACTGTAGACATTCTCACCAAACCTCTCTCCCGAATCAAGGTAGAGCACTTCAGAAAGAAACTTGGTATGGTTGAAATGTAATTTGATATTTATGTTTGAAATTCAAATTGTTTATAAATTGTACTAATATATAAAGATGTTTAATGTGTAAACTCTTTTTGTCATGTCTGTGACTCCATGACCTTATGGGCCTACTCCCCTTGTGTACATTATTGAAAGGTGACGATCTTTCTAATAATGAGCACTTGTATTTGACATTGTAAAGTGACGACTATACAATGATGAGTTGAACTATCATGATAGATATCATGTGACTTGATATCTGTGGACATGTCATGATAGTATCTCTTGGACATTTTGATGGATATCATGGGACTTGATGTCATCTGAAGATCATTGTGATCGTTAAGAGATAATCATGGTGGATATTTATATATCCGTGGATATGCCATGAATTATGGTAGACATCATGTGACTTGATGTCAGTGCACATACCATAATGAAGATGTGTTATGAAGAATTTCATGTGACTTGACAATATTGAGATATCATATCATATCTTCGATATCACGTGTGAAGGTGTTATCCCTACTTATTTGATTTGAAATATCTTCCCTAGCTAAGAGCGAGTGTTGATGAAAGGTAGCTTCGGTCAGATATAAATGATGATTGCTGATTGCATCAATCATCATTTATATGTGATCAAAATTACTCTTCATAGAAATATTTCTGGAAAATAAGTAATTCAAATTTATAAGCATGTATAAGATTTGAAATAATAAATGATGTTCAATTTCTGCACTGAATAAAAGCGGAACTCATATAATATATATCTGCCACGTATAAAGGTTATATGTGTGTTAGTTTAATAACCGAATGCTAATCGGTTGTGCTTGGAGCCCACACGCCCAAAGGGACACGTCCTCTCATGAGACGCGTCTCTTGTGAGGCGAGTCTCCA
The DNA here is from genome assembly GCA_007115665.2 of Sequoiadendron giganteum. Lineage (NCBI taxonomy): Eukaryota > Viridiplantae > Streptophyta > Pinopsida > Cupressales > Cupressaceae > Sequoiadendron > Sequoiadendron giganteum. The sequence continues at coordinate 70,941,929 of CM021107.1, forward strand.
ACATATTTAAGGTGGTTCCCTCATTGATATGCAAACATCGAAATTTATAAATGTTCTGCAATCAACACATTCAGCATAAGAGAATTAAATCTGGAAACGTAGAATTCTTACACAAAATTTCAGACTTAGAAATTCCTTAGATTTCTTAGGATCCTATCTGATAAGATTTGATTACATTTACAATATTTAACTTACTTCCCAATAATATTCTTGCTAATAATATTTATTCCAATAGATCTCTTATTCTGATCTCTGATTCTTTTTATTTTCCAATCTGCTTCCTTGGTCGAATTGATTGATGCCTTGCACACATCTATTCTAACTTCCTATTTATCCCTCAAGATGGGGTGAATAGTCACACCCTTTATAATCAATGCATACCTTATAAAGGATGCACCCCTCCTTAAGCGCTGCCTTTTAACTTAATTAATTAGTAATAATTTAATGTTCTGGAACTGCTGCATAGACCTTTAAACGACTCCCATCAAGCCCTTTGAAGAGTCACTGCCTTTTATTTAATTGCTTCCTTTGGAGGATTATTAATTGCTGCCCCTGAAATGCTCCTTTGACTTGGCCGATCACATTCCAAAAGGAGGTCGGCCCATAAATAAAGTTTTCAGGTATTATTTTAATTAAATTTTTCAATGAATAATTACATGTCACTGCTGCGATCTGATTGGTAAGGCAGTTTCCTTATCGGTGGCAGGACAGGTCGGGCCATATCCCCACGGAACTTTGGTTTTTATGCGTATCATTCTTAAATGTATGCGTGCTTGTATCTTAGTTTAAAGCTTTTCTCCCATAATTTGAATAAACATAAGCTACAACTAGAGTCTCTTGGCCTTTTGTATTATAATCTTGAGAGTTACATGGAGGAAGCCAAGTTGAAGCTGCTCAATTCAAAGGGATTTATTCAGCATTGGTCGGTGAAATGTGTAATTTTGACTTTCACATCATTATACAAAGTTTGTGGTGCCAATGAGTAGTCGTTTGGCAATATTTTATGATATTTGAGTGCTTTTGCCCAGTCATAACTATTGTATGTGGTTTTCACTTTCAATATCAGAAGCATGCTATTTTCTCAGCCGATCCTATTAATTGAATGCCTCTTGTGTATCTATTCTCTTAGAGACATATGTTAGAACTGATGTCTAAATTTAACTCTCAGCTTAGGGTGTAGTAAACAAGATGTTTGTGGAGTATGACTATGAGATGCCTAGAGGGAGATTGTATGATTGAACTGTGTTATAGTGAACTAGAAATAGTTGTAAATTAAATGTTTCCATAGAATTATTAATAATTTAAATCCAGCTGTTTAACATCTTCATTGAGGTTGGTCTTTTTTAACAGTTTGATCAATTAGGATGCTTGATGATATTTTTATTTGATGATAATTGTTATGGCCTTAGAGTTGTGCCAAGTTTGCTCCTTTCTTTGATCTTACTTTGGCTTGGTTGGGATGATGTGGGACATGGCATAAATGGCTGTTCAGCCGACATTGCAAGACACACACTATATTAAAGGGTTGTTTTTTTCCCAAAATAGTAATGCTAGTATTCATGGCAGCTCAAAGTGGATAGAGCTTGAGGAATGAGGCTATTCACATAATATAACATTGCCAACTCATTGACACGAAAGCTCAAAATTGTAGTAATAATTAATTCAATTATTTTGTTTTGTCAGCTGGGTACAGCAGTCAAGAGCTTTGAGTTCTTTTGGTATAGTTTAAGGAGACTGCTCACTATGTTGCAAACTCTATGAGAAATTCCAATCTAGAATATTGGTACTGAACAATGACAAAATATCTTAGCCAGGGTTATGATTTCCATAAATAATCTGTGAACAGAAGTATGGTGCTGTGGAAAACATGCACTTTTGTAACTGTGCAATTATCTTTCCTTGTATTTTATAAACACTTGAAAAGCAAGTTATCTCAGAGCTTATGAAGCTTCCATTTTTTAATTAGTTTAGATACTCTTAAGATAATTTTCTGATATACCCTTTTTTTCTTAAGTGGTGAAGAGAGTTTGAAGCATTCATGGTTGCTGTTTGTGATGGTCTGCACAGGGAACTCCTCTTCAAAATACTTTAACAGAGTTATTTGCATTGCTTCATTTTCTTGATCCATCTGAAGTTCCAGATCCAGAATCTGCTGCTTGTGCATTTTCAGAAATTGATATCAACTCTGCTCAAAGTGATAGTGAGAAAACACGTGAACATATTTTACGTATTCATGATCTTGTGCAGCCAAGGTATAGCATGAAAATACTGATTTAAGTATTTATAAGTAGGTGAGGCCTCCTCAGAAATGACAAATTATAACATACTTTGATTTCTTGTGTACTTGCTGCTCTGAAGGATGTTGAGAAGGCTCAAGTCAGAGGTGTTGCGAGACATGATCCCTGGGAAACGATTGGTTGAAGTGCCTTGTGCTCTTGCCATCCCTCAGCGACGATTGTATGTGAACCTTTTAAAAAAAAATTACAAGGAGTTGAACAAAGGCATTCATAATGGTACATGCTTTAACATTTTTTTATTCTATACTTACAGTAGGGCAGGCGCCTAGGATTATATGTTGAATATGGGTTGTGTACTTTATTTTTATTGGCATTGCCACTTGAGTGTCCATATGAATTCACATTTGATTTGGGATATTACAATTTGATATAGTGAAAATAATTTGTTTGCACACAGTTTTTCCATTAACATTGACTGTTACAATTTGATTTAATGGAAAATCATTAGAAAGCATGCTGATTTAACTTGTAGACAGTAAATAAGATAGTAATGTAAGAAAATAACCTCAAAAACCAGTGCACCTGATTATAGTTTATTACATTCTTAAATACAAAGAGGTCTAGTGTTATGCACCTAAAATATCTTTAAGCTTTATAACTGTTTTTTATGAGAATCTCCTAGGCCCATTGTTGATTCTGATAATTAATATCCCATGCTGACAAAGATCGAAAGCCAATTCAACTTTCACTTTACATACATTTTTTCTTGCACATAGGGAAAACATTCATCATAAGCATAAATTATCCAATATCTTTTTAAAGGAGGTGTTTGAAGAATTACTTACTTGTCTTTGAGTGATGGTCATAAAACTAAATACTGTTTATAATTAATTGGTCTAGTATGAAGTGGGGCATGTACCTTGCATGTGGTTACTGTAAGGTAAGGGTAGAAGGTGTTGTGGTCCAAAGAGGATTTAGTATGTCCTGTAGTCATCACAAATGAATTGAAGTGTGTGCTATTGCAATAGAAGAGAAACATTTTATGATTTATCCTTCTTATTATTTGGCAATAATTGCAGTGGTAGAACCATAGATCTAAGTTCTGCTATATCCTAGGTGTTTAGGGACATTTGTTGTGTATTGGTAATATTCTAGAATGTAGAAGGTGTCTTGAAGATAAATTGAAGATCCAGCGCTAGAGGTTGTAACCATACATGATGCACAGAGGATGCTTAACCATCTTAGCCCTAATTAAGCATGACTTAGCCCATTTGATAAGTTATAGTTTGACATTTTTTAATTTTACTTTCTCGTGTCAATTAACATTATGATTCCTTTTCCAGATTATTTGATTATTCACAGAATCACAAGTAATATGTATGTTGATTATCTAATTTGGAAATAAATATGAAAATTGAAGATCAGTCATCAATACAATTGCATCCTCAATTTCAATATTCCTGCAGAATATGCACATATTGGGCCTTACCTACCTATCAACAATATTTTAACCTACACATACAATGGAAGAAAACATCTCTGCCTGCATGAATCCTATGATGCAGTTCCCTTTTGATCCATCTGCAGGCAAGTATGAAATCAGTGCCACAGGAGAGGGTTGATTGCTTAATGCATAGTTCAAAACATTGGAGTGATCACACTTCCTTAGTGCCAATTTTCACTGATAGAGATGCCCCATTGAACCTGCGACTTTCGTGTTGGATTTCTCATTCTGACGAACATCTTTCTGAACCATGTGCCTGACCTGGCCATATAACACTGGAGTCTTGATTGAATTGGTGTTCTTAGAGGTAAAATAGTTTGAAAGTGGTCTTGCGAATGACAATGTCTTATCCTCTGCCTACTCTTTCCTAGTCTAAAAAAACCTGCATCTTCTTTCCCAATCTACCAGACTGAATAGCTGTACCCCTCTCCCCTTGATGAGGTCATGGCCTCCTCTATAGCTCTTGCTGAACCCCATACTGTCTCCTTTCAGTTAGCAGTGGCACCTGATTTTAACCCTCTCCAAGGAGGATATGAAACTGTTCATTGAAAATCATGCTCAGAACCATAACAAAATCTTTCTTTCAGAAAAAAAAAAGAAAATGGTTGTGACCTATGAATGGAAAATGCACCTTAAGTTCTGTTTACCATGGATGAAATGAAAGACCTGTTCTTTCAAGGAAGCAGCATTGATTTGCAGATTTATGGGTGCTTTCCAGGGATTCAAAACATTGAAGCTTTGGGGCCATGAAAACTGGAAATCCATAGGAGTAATGGAGCTGCTCATGATGCACAAAGTTTTTTCTTCTTCCACGTAGGAAAATGACCAACTTTTTGAGAGGGACCCTGTTATTTGAAGAAAACCAACTTGCTTACGAAGCACTGTTCTTGTCCTTTTAAACTATAGAAAATCTCCCAAGCACTTCCGTTCCTTCCTAGTGAATGCTGGCATGATAGCTTCTGCAGAAAATAGGGGAGCCATTTGTGAAGACATCGTTGCTTCAAGGCTCACAAAACAACTAGGTATACTTTACTATGCTAGAATCTGTGATTCTGTATTAATGTGAATCTGGAAAACCCCTCCTAGATAGGATATTAGTAAATCTTGAAGGAGTTAAATGAGAATAAAATGTAGACTATGAAAGCGTTCCCTCAGTTGCAGATCTTGTTATGAATATGATCTCACCTTGATCTGGTTGGTCTCCATCTTTCCACACCTCCAATATAGTCCAAGCCCCAAGGAGCCACTCTGAAAAGCTTAAAACAAAGAGAAGCGATGGTAGAGACATGATTTCAGGTAATATCTCCCACACAAATGCAGCCCCAAACATCAGAGGTGAAGGAAACAAGAAATTCCATAGGGTGCACCAAAGGTAAGGTAAAACCCATCAACGCTATCACATATTAAAACCTCGTATCTGTTTGCCATCTTATTAGAGATCCAGAGAAAGAAGCTGAAGCTATGGACTCACATGATAAGAAAAAGCTTTCACAGAAAAAAGAAGCATAGGAGAGCAAAGTAAGAGTCCAGCGGTGAACTCAAACAATCAAATTTACCTGCATATTGGATACCTCCAAAGAAGCAAAGCAAAACACAGTGAAGCAGTAAATAGAAAGGTGGAATGACTACTGCTTTAGTCTTAAATAGCCCATCATTTTGATTTGAAAATTTAAAAACAGCCACCGCAGATCCAAATCTGTGCCAAACAACTAACATGCAAAGGTTATACTGATCTCTCTATATAGTGTATCCAGTACCACTCACAAGTAAAAAGAGAAAATCAGCGATCTTGTTATGGTCCCTCTGGTTAATGTGCATTCTCTCACATAATATAAGGGCTTAGGTGCCCCAACAAGCACCTCCCTTTAAGAAACAAAGTCAAACAGGTAAAGATTGATCTGGTTCTTCTTTGGGAATCTCTAGAATGAACCTTGAAAGAAGCATCCAATGTAAAGGTGTCTGGTGATTAAAATAGACTTTATCTACACCATAGTTTGAGAAAATGGCATAGTTTAAAAGATTGGACCCCACTAAGTATGTCTACAGCTTAGTTTGAGAAATATTCAAAAAATTCTTGATTTATTCCAATTAATATCTGCTTGGCCTTGCTGTCAAATTTTCCCCCAAAAATTCCAGTTTTTTCAATGTCAACCCAGTTTTTTTGGTTTGTTAGGAATCACAAATTTTACATGAATTTTGAAAAATGTGATTTAATCACAGTTTTTATATATAAAACCTGCATTTTGGTCAATTGTGCTCATTTTTACACTGTTTTAAAAAATTTAACAGCAATTTCATCAATTTCTTGAAAAAATATAATATATCCCAACACCAACCCAATAATGTGCCATTTTTTTCCAGATTTAATCCCAATAAATCAATTTTTTTTTTTAATCTTTTGGTTTGCCGAGTTATTCCTGATAACAACTTTTGCTGCTATGGTCTACATATCTGACAATCCCTTCCCTTGGAGTTGCATACACATTTTTTAGTCCATTGAATTCTAAGGAGAAATAGCACTTGTAAACATATACATTCCTCCTAGAGAAACAAGAGGATCTTGTTCCTAAAACAAATTACCTTAATATTTTGAAAGCTGAACTCTGAATTCTAAGAATCCCTGATAGAGTTTATGGTATCCTCCTGTTGGGAAACCACCTTATCATAATTCCTTTTTGTGAGATATTCACTGATAATCCTTTGAATTCAACATCTTTTTTAGGTTATAGTACCAACCATAAATACATGGGGTAAAAAATGAACACGTTAGATTGAAGATATGCCATTTTTTGTTCACAAGATCAATCATGGGGATGCAGGGTTCAGAGATATCCAAAATTCATGTTTTTTGTTTTTTCGTGAATGTTGATTTTCTGAAGAGATCATCCATGCAATCATAAATATTGTGCTGTTTGAAAACTTGAAGATTTCAAGAATCATAATCCATATATATTGCTTTGTCAATTTGGATGAATCTGATGTGGTTGTGAAATGCAGGAAGAAAGAGAAGCTTAAATAACCTCCTAGTTGACTTGAAGATGTGTTGCAATCATCCAGTGAGTAATCAGACTTGGAGATATTAGCTTTGTTTTTTGAAAAAAAAATAATTCAGGCAATTTAATTGATTTCTCATTCACATATTCTTGTGATCTCCCTTTTCCCTTTTTAACTGTAACCAGCTTTAATTGAAAATTGAAAATTCCATTTTTAAAGAATATTTGATCTAATTTTGAATTCCACTTAAACAGTGTCCAAATTTCCAATCAGGGCTGTGCTGTCTTATTATTATTAACCAATAATTAGATTTGAGTGATATACAAGCTTGTGCGTCATTTCAGATTTGCTTTTGGCTTCTATTTGAAGCACAGATTAAGACCGAATTTATAAGTGGTAACTTGAAGTATTCTTTTTCTATTACATGGGCAGTATCTTTTTCCTGGACAAGAACCATGTCATATGTCTGGAGAGAAGGCTTTCAAACTGTTGGTTGAAGCATCTGGAAAGTTTCAACTATTAGATAAGGTCCTGCTCAACTTTTTTCTCATTTCTAAATAAATTTGAATCTGGAAGAACTTCATTGATTGCAAAATGATTGTCAACTCAACTACCATGTTTGTTACAGATATCTTTCTTTTCAGCATGTTGAATATTGAACTGATAAGAAAGTAGTTCATCTCATCAATTCTGTATTTGGTGGTTATAGTTGCTTCCACGATTGAAGCAAGGTGGACATCGTGTACTACTTTTCTCGCAAATGACAAAGATGCTTGATTTATTGGAGGACTTCTTCAACTTTCTAGGGCTTTCATATTGCCGGTAAGTGTGGTGTTCTTTGTGTCTAGTTTAAATTACTTACAAGAAATTTGTTTTTAATAGACAGTGGAATGGGCTTCTCTCTACTTGTATTTCCTTGCTTGCAAACTTTAGCCAAACAAACTGGAATTTCTCAGGAACAGTGATGATAGGGTGAAACTTCTCTCTTGCCTGTTATGTCTGCCTTCAAATTGAGTTATCTATGTGGAGCATTTAATTTAGAACCAAGAAAAGTGTAGAAAGATTATCATGGCATCTCATCATTTGTAAATATGAATTATTTGTAGATGAATTTCATTGACTTAATGTAACATGGCACATGGCATGCCATCAATGATAAAATCAAACAATTTATCATTTTTTAAATTTTTTTATTGTCATTTGGAGAATAATAGCCTACAGCCTATTGGGTTCTCATGTAAGGCTCTTAGAAGCTCTCAAATAAAACTCACATTCTTTCACCAATCGTATCATTTCCTAAAAGGGTAATTTGCTTGGAAGGAAAGTAGTTTAATTGTTAAGATTTCTTTTTTATTGCACAGTAAGCAATAGAGCATATGTAATGCTCATAACAGCTATGGTTTAGTTGTTTACTTGATAGTTAAGATGTAGTTGACAGTTCTAAAACAAGTTGCTTAAGGGCACTGTAATCTATCACAGACTTGAACCATTAATGCAAGTAGCGTTTTCCCCTCTTTTCTCATTGTACTCCCTTCTGTTTTGTTTTGTTCTTCTTTAATAAGAATTTGACAATATTTATTTCTGTATCTAACTGTGTCTCAGGTAATAAAATACTTTGATCATGGCAGTGGTCCAGCATTAGGCATGATCTGGGGCAACACAATAAACAGTGAAATCTAATGTGTCATGATAAGACTATAGTTAAGAATATAATCCCTCTCCTCTCACCCCACTGTAAAAGAAAAAGCTAAAGCCACAACATTCATACGCATGGAAAGATCAACATTTGCAATAACAATGAAATCAACAACTTTGCCAATATGTTACACAATAGTGAGATTATTTTTGGAAGATGGAACAGTTTGTCTTCCAATAATTACTGAAATACCATTGGCGATGCTTATCAAGAGGCAGTTTAGAACAACCAACTTATTGTGGTTGGATTCGTCTGTTAAGGCTTCAATCAGCACTTTCAAACACTTTTTAGAATTGGAAATAATTTGTTTGATCCATCCATATGGGTTGTTTTGATGGTTTGAACCTATGTTACCGGTTTTGGTATTTGTGTTCATTTGTACACAAAAACATGTATATGCAGCCTAAAAGCATAAATTAAGATTATAATATCACTTAGCATCATATAAATATCAAAATCACCATAAACTTGAATGCCATTTAAAACATAAATGATAAATAATAAAATATTCATTGTTCAAACTTCATGTTCAATATTAAAATAATAATATAAAGTTCAACAATTAGTTCTAAATTTTAATCATCAATAACATCATCATCATCATTGACATAGATGATGTAAGAACACTAAATGAACGATAAGCAATGCCATTGCCACTACCGCTTGCACTAAAAGTGTGTTGGCTTTTGGACTCCTCAAGTGCAATATGTTAGGAGTGAAAGCATCCAAGTATGCATTGACTCAATATCCCACAACTTCATGTCCCCTTCCTTGTAGTCATGTTTGTGTGAAAGGAGATGCAAGTTGAAATACACATATACTAAGTTCTTCGTGTAATGTACCTAGGGTTTATTAGCTGATCCCAAATGTATGAACAATGCAAAATACCTAGGATTTAGATGGCTGTCCCACTAATTGAAGACTGCTAGATTTGTTAGGCTATCATTAATTAACAAAAACCTAAGGAAAAAATATGACACTATAAGATAAGTTTGTCCCATGCTATGCCTTTGAATCTCTAACTCGCTGACTTCAGATGATGAATCTTGGTATGCTGGTTAGGTAATTGGCATGTTTGTGATTCCAGATGTGGCACCCTAGAAGACTTGCAACTTCCTCTCAATGACGTGCCTTAGCGCTTCCTTAAATCTAGGGAGTGTGATCAATCTTGTAGGCGTGCTTGTTTGACCTTCACCTTTAGCCTGAAAAAATCCCACAAACTCAAATTAATGCTCTTGCAAAATTTTGAGGTAGGATTTGCACTAAAGCACAACAATGGTAGGGTTTTCGTCCTAGAGGGTTTCGTTCCCAACAACAATGATAAGCTTGAAAAGATTCAAACTCAGAAGTAAATGTAATTCTCTAGATGCTCTTGCCCAACCAACAAATATAATTTTATACTTGTTTAATTGAAGGTTGGCACCCAAAGAAGGTCTAGGTCGGCCCAAAAATTATGATTTTTTTAATATTAATCTAATTAAAGGTGGCGCCCAAAATTTAAATTTAGGTTAGAAACCTAAAAAAATATTTTATTAATTATTAGTGTTTAAAAGACTAATTATTAAAAATAAACACCATCACAATTTTGGCATGTAGGGGACACGACACTTCGCTCTTTTTGAGTGCAATCTATTACGCTTTATTGAGTGGATGAAAGAATATGTGCTCCAATTCTTCTCAGATGCAAATGAATTAGCAACCTATGAAGACAAAGTAAAGACAAAGTTATACATTATAAAAATAAAAAAATTATAAAGTATAAAAAATTGAAGATTTTAAAAAATAAAAATAAAATTTATCAAACTTGTGATAAAACTTAGATTGCGAGGGATTGTAGGTGTCATAATTTTTTTCCATGGAAGTATCACCAATTGTGAGCATTCTTCTTAATTTTTTCACAAAGAGTCTCAATACTTTGACCATTTGAGTGTACAAAATAAATGAACGAACTTGTGACTAGATCTTGCAAATCAAGATCAGGGAATAGTCTATGAAACGCTGCCTTGCACCCTTCAGCAACTTCAAAATCTTTATATGGGGCAACCCTTGTTGGCACAAAAAGAATTTCAACACTATATTAATTTGGACTCAATCCAAAGACAAGATGTAGTGGGGTGGTCATTGTGTTTCATCTTTCTTGAATAATGTGCACTTGTTTGAAGAAAGTTTCTTTAGGGTCTTGTTTTTCACATTTAAGATGCTCTTCATCTTCTTAATCATTGAGTCAATGCCCATTATATATTTCTCTCAAGCAAGACTTGTCCATTTTAGTGTTAACGAATCATGCTCAAAATGGGCTTGGTGAAACTAAAGATATGTTGGCCCCACAGTTGCCGTTGCACCAAAAGATCAACCTGTTAATGCACGATACAATTGCCAAAGTTAACGGATCCACGAGAGGTGGTTAGTCCATGTCACGAATCTAGAGGGGAGCGTTGATCATTTGACAACAAACTCCCCCTCAGCGTTACCCGAGGGGATTCAAACTCGACACCTTTGGCTCTGATACCAATTGTTGGCCCCACAGTTGTCATTGCACCAAAAGATCGACCTGTTAATGCCCGATACAACTACCAAAGTTAATGGATCCACGAGAGGCGGGTAGTCCATGTCACGAATCTCGAGGGGAGCGTTGACCATTTGCCAACAAGATATACTCCACACAATCCCACCAAGAGTCATCTAGGATCATCTGCTTAATATTTGTTGCCCTCTCAATGTTGCTTTGGCTCAATATGGACCAATTTTGGCTAATCTCCATGCTAGAAAGTGCCTCTTGAATTTTCACAAGTTGTCTCAAGATGATTGTGTTAGTGAAATGGGTCTCAACAACCTTTTCACAAATAAAAAATAAAATAATTGAAAACAAACTTTAATGAAGAATTAGAATGCACAATCAAATTACGAAAATTTAAAATTTCATACTACTTCACTTACCTTAATCTAGAAATGCCTTGTGACAAGTGGTGGTCGGTGATGAACATTTGGATGTCTTCAACCTCTACATACAACTCTTTTATCCAATCAATTTTGTTTCCAATCTTTTGTGGCATAAGATTGAGAGAGTGGATTGTACAAGGTGTTCAAAAGATCTGTTTTGAATTTCAGTCAAGCTATGGAGCTAGAACTAGCAGCCATCTTGATTCCTATGGCAAGAAATTGTAAACAACACATTCAAAAAAAAAAAAAAAAGAAAAAAAGAAAAAAGGTAGATATATAAAAACCTAGTTCTTTTGATATATTCATAGAAGAATGAAGGAAGTTTAGAGAAATAAAGCAAAGAGTTTGTTTCATGTTTGTAAAACAAAAATGAAGGAAAAAATGAAAAAAAGAAGGTTACCTCTTTGTAAAAAATATTCTTCTATGATCTTCTTGGCAATCAATAGGCACTTGTAAATACGTAGGAATGACAATGCAATTGTTGTAGAACCTTCAAAGATCAATTTTCAACTCCCTTTGTTGATTCAACAAGCAAAAATGAATGTTCAACCGTTTAGAATGATATATATTTTTTGAAATAGAAATGAGCTAAAATGAACTTGTTTTGGTGTTTGATATATTTTAGAAGTGACTTTTAGTGTTTCAAATTTGTTGTAGGGCGCCCTAGTAAATGTTTGAGCAAGAAAAATAAAAAGAAAAAAAAATCGTGTAGGGACAAACAGGTTTGCCTCGGTTCCCTTGGATTTGTCCTAGGTTCGTCTTAGCCAAACCAAATGCCTTTGTGTAGGATCTTGCTCGAATGCACAAATAGATTGGATCGAATCACAAATGCAATTTGAACCAGACTCGGATCTGGTCGGTCTGTAGGCAGATCCAACAACATAGGTTTGACCTAATGTCCTCAAAATTTTGCAGCTTCAAATCTTCATATATTGAGATTTGTGCTTCTGTAATCAAATTTTTCCTTTCTGGTTTAAAATCTTGTACAAACAAAATTTGAGATGTTGTGCATTTTGTTCAATAGAGTTTGTATTGAAGTATTATTGTAATATTTAATGGTCATCCTAGTTGTTAAGTTAGTCATTAGTTAACTTAGTTTGCATCCGTTAGTTTTTAGCAATTTTCAGTTTTTTGATTTTGTTCACGACTGTTTCTTTTTAGAAATATTGTCCTGTAAACTATTATTAAAGGAGTTTTCCTCTCCTTGTTTATTAACAAACATTGAATATAGATCAATCAATTATCATTTCATGGTATTAGAGTGTAGGCTCATTTTTGGTGATTTTTTTGAGCAATAAAAGTTTGTGGCTTTTTCTAAGAAATTTTTGGAAATTATTTTAGATGTTTTTGTTCAATTTTTTTGATAAAAATCAAAGGATATCTTGGCTGTTAAAAATTACAAGGATTTTTTTTGAGCTTCAAAGGTTTTTGGCAGATTTTTTAATAAAATTAGCCTATTTACCTAAAAATTTTTGGAAGTTTTTTTGTTCAATTTTTTTAAAATAAAAAATCTTGGGTTTGCTGAAGAAAATCGAGGGTATTTGTTCTTGATTTTTGCGACTTCTTTTTGGGCAAGGTCACGAGCTTATTTGCTATCAAAAATTATGGATCTTTTCTAGAAAATTTTGTGAGGGTTTTCTAGTAAAATGGTGCCAGATTTTTTGCACAAGAATTTTGTGAGTCCTTGAGCATTGTTTTTTGCATGCACGACTTCTTTTCATCGGCGAATTTGAAGGGTTTTTTGAGTGCAATTTTTCTGAGTTCGTTGGCAATTTATTTTGCATGAGTTTTGATAGGTTTTTGGACGGATTTGTAGGCAATATCGCGGTGGATTTTGTGTGAGTTTATGGTCATTTTCATGAGTTTTTTTTTCTTGTCTTTGCACCCGCGATCGTGTCCACACGCTTGTGTGTGAGTATCACTATTTCAAGGAAGTGTTTCTTCATTTTGTGAGTTTCTCTGCCTACGATATGATTTGGAAAAATCAGCGTATCTATCCTACAAACAAGTTTTCTAAAAATCCTTGAGTTTTTGAAAGTTTTTTTGTGAAATTTTTTGTTGTTTGCTGGAAAACTTGTGGCCAGGGTTTTCATATCAAGTTTTTTGAAGATTTTGTTATGAAAATATCATGCTCTTGTTTTTGACGATTTTTTTTTTGAATTCGTTTGTTCTCTGTCACCTAGGGTTTTTGGGTGAAGTCTGTGTTTTGATGGATTTTTAAAAATTCGTGGCTGAAGTTGAAGAACTTCATCTTTTTCTCGATTTTTGGACAAAATCGTAGGTTTCTGAGCCTCTGATTTTTTTGGTGAGTATTTTTACAAAATCGTGGGACTAGTTGGTTGCCTCATTATCTATGTTAGTTGATTACCTCATTTTTTCGTGTCTTTGGAAAACGAGAGGGATGGCGTCTATGCATAAGAGTCTACCTCTTATGCATTGATGGCCAAAAGACTAGCAGATCATGTCAAATTATTTGCATGGTACATTGATTCTAGAGCCTCTCAGCATTTCACAAACATGAGAGATTGGTTCAAAGAGCATATGGCTTGCCCCAAATGTGTCATCTCTGGTGGTTGTGAAGAGTATATAGTTGTCGGCAAGGGAAATGTTCAGATCACATCTGGTGGGAGAAATTTCATATTTCTCAATGTATACTGTGTGTCGGGCATGGAGCTTAATCTACTCTTGGTGAGTTAGATTATGCGTCACTATCTGAAGTTGGACATCATCTTTAGTTAACATAAGTGCCGAATTGTTGATAAATAGTCCAAGAAAATTGTGGCAGTTGTGCTTGAGGATCATGGTTTGTATCGGTTGGTTGATTTTGGAGATCCTCAAGAGCATGCATTGGCTGCGAAGAGTTCATTCATCAACACTATTTAGCATTAGCGGTATGGGCATTTCAACATTGCCTACCTCTCTTAGTTGGTTCGAGAGATCTTGGTAGAAGGCTTACCTAAGATTTAGCAATAGACACAAGGTGTATGCGGAGCTTGCTAGGCATGGAAGTAGCATCGTACTCCATTTTTAGATGGAAAGTCTTGGAGAGCATCCAAGGTTCTACGATTGGTTCATGCAGATGTTTGTGGACCAATGAATACTGCATCGGTCACTGGTGCTATGTATTTCCTTTTGTTTGTTGATGATTTTAGTAGGAAAATGTGAGTGTATTTCCATAAGGAAAATCCAAACGTGTTTAAGGAATTTCAAAAGTTTAAAGCATTAGTTGAAAAAGAGTCGGGATGTCAAATCATAACTCTTAGGTTAGATAATGGGGTTGAGTTCTGTTCAAACCAATTCACCGACTTCTGTGCTAAACACAACATCAAGCGTTAACTTACCACACCCTATACCCCTCAATAGAACGAAGCTGTTGAGTGGGGGAATCGTACCATTATGGAAATGGCTTGTTGTATGTTGGAGAACATAAATGTTCCCAAGAAGTTTTGGGCTGAGGCAATGCATACTGTAGTATACCTTCTTAACATGTCTCTCACACACACTGTCAAGAAGATGACCCTAGAGGAAACATGGTCTAGGAGGAAACCAAGAATCAATCATCTTAGGATTTTTGGTTCAATTGTGTATGTTTGGATTCTAGATGCAAAGAGGACCAAGTTGGATTCCAAAAGCTAGAAGTTGATGCTAACAGGATACAATGACAATCATAAGGCCTATTGGTTGATTGATGTGGACGTTGATCATTGATATTTAGTAGGGATGTTGTGTTTGATGAGGAAGGTGGGCCCTTTTTGCTCTCTTCCCCCATCAAGAGCCCTGAGGAGCAACCTCTGAAGACTAAGGATTTGGGTGTCAAGCTTCCATTAGCTCCACCTGAAGGGAGGGATTTTGATGATTTTGACATTGTGGAATCTCCTAGGCATGACCCTATACCAGCATATTTCCCTTAGGATAACCTGGATGTCTCAAGTAGGGCCTTCACCCTTGTTTTGTGACAACTGAGGGTGCTATATCTTGCCAAGAATCCAGTCTTCCATGTGCGAACCAAGCATGTTGAGCTTCATTGTCATTGCATCCAACAACTTGTTGAAGATGGATTTGTGATGTTGCAGTATGTTCCAATTGAGGATCAAACTGTAGACATTCTTATGAAGTCCCTGAGTTCAGATAAATTTGTGAAATTTCGGGGTAAACTTGGTGTAGTTAATAGAATGAGCATCAAGGGAGGGTATTAAAGTATTATTGTAATATTTAATGGTCATCTTAGTTGTTAAATTAGTCATTAGTTTACTTTCAATTAACTTAGTTTGCTTTAGTTAGTTTTTAACAACATTTAGTTTTTTGCTTTTGTTCACGACTATTTCTTTTTAGAAACATAGTCTTGTATACTATTATTAAAGGAGTATTTCTCTCCTTGTTTATTAACGAACATCGAATATAGATCAATCAATTACCATATTAGTTTGCGACACAATGATTGGCCAAAATCTGCATCATAGGCTAGTAAATAGAAAAAAAATGTGTTGGCAAATTTTCAAGTCTATTGCACTTTTCCCCTAGTTAGTTAGTAACTAGTCTAAGGCGATCATTGGGATCATAGCTGGAAAATTCGGGCATGACATGGACGCAATAATCCAAAATTTTGACTTGGACCTGAGACAACAAAAACAATGCAAAACTCAACTAAAAAACAACACAAAACATAATTACAAAAAAAATACAAAAGCTAATGCATTCAGATCTGAATGCATTAAGTCTATTTTAATCATCAATTTGTCATAATTCAAAGATTACATATGTCATATGACCATCAAACCAAAAAATATGCTTTCATTATAAGAATTAAAGAGTTTTTTACAAGACTCAACGAGCTTTTTATATGACTTGGTCGAGACTCAACATGCAAGTCATGTTGACTTGGCACATTTTTCTAGGAGCTTGTGATTCACACTAATTCTATCGAGTTTCGATAGAGTTTTCAAACAAAGATTGGGATCAATCACTCCTTTTTGATAAGCAACATCCTCCATGGCATTGGTTTTTGAAACCAAATGTGGACATTCTTCTCATTTTGTTCTTGGTGAACTAGTTCCCTTATAGGATGGTTTGACCTACATAGACAACCTTAGAGAGGTATGGTTTGATGTTGGTTTCTTTTGATTTAGCAATGTTGGTGTTGCATTGATTCCTTTTGTTCTTTATTTTCCCTTTCTAGTACATTCTTGTCATTGAACTTTCTATTAAAAAGTCGTATTCTTGAATCATATTTACCTACTTTTGGTAACTTGTGGACATTAAAATGCTTATTTTATTTTTCAAGGACAAATGGCATAAAAGTTCCAGATTTTGGGGATGGCTACTAAAACTTTATAGAAAAATAATAGTTGAAAAATAACTATAAGAAATAGTTAAGAATCGGCAGTGTATCATTTATATGAGTAAAAGAAGCTTAAATTTTTACAAAATTTGACAATTGAATTGATAGATCCAATGATCAAGGAATAGCATTTATGGTATAACATTTATGTTAGTCATCATATTGAAATAGAAACTAAAAAGATACAACTAATATAATTCATTGTCTGATGCAAATGTTTTGACATATTTCTATTTATTAAATTGCTAGTCCATTTTAGTTGTTTGAGATCTTGTTTGTAGAGCTTGATCCTCATTAATTTGCTTGATAGCACTATTGCAAAAATTTTAGAGTTCTTCCTCTATAAATTTCAAGTTTGTTTATGCCTCGGCGAAAATCCCTAAGCATTCTATGGTTTTGTTGCTTTTCCCTCTTTTTTGTCATTGACTTGCTCACCAGGTTGCCGGTTCCTTAAGTTGTCTTTTTGAGCACATTTGTTTGTGTGCTATTGACCCCTTTTTCCTAGCGTGTTAAGTATTCCTTGTTAACACGTGTGTTTTTAGCCCTTTAAGTTGTTTGAAGTTAGGCTCATTAGTGTTCCCCACCTTTATCCTAGTCAATGCTACATGTCATTTGATTGAATCACCTAGGCTCTTTGTATCACGAGACCTTTTATTTCCAAAAGGTTATCTCCGCGAGTGAGCGAAATTGTTTCTTTCAAGCTTTTTGTGAGGGTTTACCTTCTGTTTCATGAAAGTTTCTTTTGTTGTTGAAAGGTTTGTAAAGTCATGGTTCATTCCACAAGGTCTCAAAATCTTGCCATGTATCCGACCACTGCCTCTTTATGCTATATCGTAAAAAGTAACATATTTGTAGGAGCATGTTTGTTTGTTTAGCTTCTATGAAGTCTTGAAATGATGACACATGTTTTGTACCAAGGCAAAGAAAAAATGTTCTTTTTCACATAAAGGAATTTAAACGATCACAGAACCATTGATTTTTGTAAGATCAACGACCCACATTCAAAAATGAGGAAGGATTACATGTAGAGCGTGCCTTTGCGCATGCGAGCATTAATGATGGATTTGGCCTATACTTGCCGATTCCCTTCAATGTTTTTGGCATAATTGCATTCACATTTGCTCTCTTGATTGTAAAAAAAAGGTTGCGAAGTAAAGATCTTGTTGAATTTTTGCTGAATGAGGCTTTTTAGAAGATTTTCCACATTTTGTAGGGATGTCGAAACAATAGGTGTTTGAAGAGATTATTTATGGTTTGTTAAGGAAGGTGTTTGAAAACAAAAATTTGAAGAAGCCCTTGGATAAGTTGAATTTTGTAAGAAATTTAAGAATTTTATAGAAAAACCTAAACCTATCTCTGTAACCATGAAATCCCTAACCTTGGTAGTCATGTTTGAAACTTCAAGGAGTTAAAATGAATTTGGATGAAGATATGATGGCTCAGTTACTTGGATCGTCTAAGAGACTGAGACTTGCTTAGGGCTTTGGAATTTTGACTGATAGGATCATTGATACTATCCATGGGTATGCATTGTTTAAGTACGGGTTTAGAAAGTTTTTGGCTGACAGATTAATGTGCAATATTTGTAGACTAGGGGTTTGAAGGTTGGTGCTGCCCAATGTTTTCATCAATATTGATTTGATGAAAGCCATAGCCAAGGCTTATAACCCAAAGAATAAGGCAATTTACAGTGGAACAAGAGTCTTTCTTACAAGCTTTGATAGAAACTATATTTGTGAGGTGTTTAACTTGCATTTCATTGCTTAGTTGTCTGTTGACCTAGGAGCACTTACAAGAGAGTATCAACGATTAAGAGATAGTTACAGTGTTAAATGGCTACCTAGTTTCAGGCCTAGAGGGGAAAAAAAGAGTTAAAAAGGTTTTTTGGTGGAGAATTGGAGCCATTCAATTATGATCTCTTTGAGGATTATTTTATCAAGACATACTTTGCTCTATGCCAAGTTCTAAGGATGGATTGCAAAACTCAAATGCTAGTTAATATGATGGTATTAGCAGTTGACATTCAGAGCAGGGATATAAACAAACCCTATGATAATGTGGCCCTCACTATTGATGGAATTCACAAGGTTCTATGTGCACTCAAGAAGAATGATGGGAGTGTTTATTTCAATTGGTATTCTTTGTTGTGCCACATCTTGCTTTATAGTGGAAGGAATATATGGTCTCCTCACATGCAGATTAGATCTCTTGATGCTTAGAAGAGATTATTGCTTGTGCAAGAATGGACATACATTTGGGATAGTAATAATGATTAGTTCAATTATTTTTTCTTTGAGGAATTTTTTGTCAGAGAAATATTGAGAAATGCAAGCCAACATGTGGGTTGGAGGTTATTTGAGACAATTAAAAAATTCTAAAATTCTTGAGGCCAAAGGACCTACATACAGAGTTAGGAGTCAACCATAATTGGGGTGACTAGTTTTTCTATACAGATGCTACGGTAATTAGGGTTTATGTTGCCCTAGTTGCACCTCATATCTTGCCCAGGTTTGTTCCAGACAGTATTGCCTTCTGAGAGATCATGTGGGATTAAATGAGTCAAATAAGACTTATTTTAAAAATCATAACATGCCATCCTACCCTCAACATTAATTTTGATTTCAAAATTACTGCTAGAGAGGGATTGGAGTTATTGTTAAATAAGTTACTTCCCTACAAAATGAGGGTAGATAAAGTGAGAAAATGTGATCTTGAGCATTTCATTCATGGTGCTAGAATTGGATACAAATTGGCAACTTATGTGCATGACTATCATCCAATTGAAGACTTGATCAAAAATTGTTCTTCAAAAGTAGAGACAATAGGGAGGAGAGAATTGTTGCAAGGTGTGCACCCTTGGTCTCCTTGTGCTGTGCAACACAACGATCGGGTTCGTGACATGGCTTAATTGCCTGTCGTGGATTCATTAACTTTGGGAGTTGTATCGAGCATTAATAGGTCGATCTTTTGGTGCAGCGACAACCGTCCGTGCAACAATTGGTATTAGAGCTTGAGTCACGGGTTTGAACCCCTCGCTTGCGTTGGGGGGGGGATTGTTGCAAGGTGTGCGCCCTTGGTCTCCTTGTGTTGTGCAACATAGCGCTCGGGTTTGTGACATGGCTTAATCGTCTCTCGTGGATTCATTAACTTTGGCGGTTGTATCGGGCATTAATAGGTTAATATTTTGGTGCAACGACAACCACCTGTGCAACAAGAACAATGGGTCAAAATTCAAATTATAGAGGATAGAAGAAAGAAGGTTGATCCTTCTTATAAAGGTGCATATGCAAAGATTTAGGACCCAGTCCTTAGAATCATGACAATAATTGATAATGCAACCAACTTATTAGCCAATGTCTTGTGCCATAGGTGGATAGGCTTGGTCCTTCATCTCAGATGGTTGAGGAACACAGTCCTCAATAGGTAACACCATTGCAACAAATTGCTCCTACAACAAAATCCTTAGTGGGTTGCCGGATAATTCAAAAATTAGGCAAGTAATACATCCACCACCAAGGGTTGTAGTTAAGAGACCCTTTGATGATAGGTTATTGATAAATATCGAGACAGGTGGGTAGGTGGTAGATGAGTAAGAGCCCTAGCATGCATTGAATTCATGTCAGATGACAAATTCGTCACCACAAAGGAATTTGAGGATTTGCTCCCTAAGAATAGAGGTGATATTTTTAGAAAGAAGATGGAGGAAGAAAAAATGAGAATAACCATGGAAAATAAAGATGAAATTCTCTCACATATGGGTGATGACTACATTGATCATATGGTTAGGGTCAGTCAATTCCTTCCATAAAGATGATAATTTGTTATTGTGACATAAATGATGAAGTGCATGGAAAAAATGATGTGATTTGCGCTTCAATTGGCCATTAGGCTTTAGTGTCAACTTCCAAATCAGTAGATGACCATATGCAGGCTGATTGTATCCTTGTCACTTTTGAGATACAATTTTGATTGAATAAAATCAGATCAAGGATGATATAAACGTCCCCAACCGCTTCAACGATTTCGGCATCAACTTACTCCTTGGGTTTTAAATGTTTTTTATCTTATATAGGAGTCGTTTTACTTTTGCCTTTCAGGGCATTTTGTATTGTAGGCAGTTGTTAAATGAAAATGCGACTTGTATACAAGGCTTTAAGCTTGTTGCTCCCTTGTTTCTATAAAAGGGAATTCCAAGCCTTGTCACAGGATTCTGGATTTTAGTTTTGGGCAAGTCCTTTGTAGGTCAGTCTTGTATAGGTGAGTCTTATTTCAAGTTCAGAAAGAGAATGTTGTAACTTTCTTTGTGATAGTAGCAAACGATTCAATTTGTGGCTTACATGAATATATGTCTCATCGTTAATTGGATGTAATACAATATCTTTTGAATAAGAATAATCAAAGATTATCATGGCTTTCATTGCATATTTGTTGTAATGGATATCTAATTGACAACTTCTGTTCAATGAATACATTAAATCTTGCTCTCAACTAAATATTGAGGATATTGTGGTTATATTGAGGATTTACAAGAAGATTAACGCTATTGTCCAATTGTTGGTTTCATTATCACAAGGTAATAATTTTTTTGGTAACCATTGAAGTTGTGTTCAGGTTGTTATCAACAAAAGTCATGTCATTCATGACTTTGTAAGGGATAAGGCACCAATCAAGTTGGTCTACATGTTCAAAGCTTAGAAAGAATCAATCCTAAAATTGAGTCATTCTTTGTTTTTTGGTTATTTCTTTTCCATTTCACACTAGAGCTAAATATAATTCCAAAGGATTTGAAGAGAAATAAGCCAAATCTGGTCAAGCCTCACTATATTGTGTGAAACTATTATATGCCTTTTTGCATCATTTATTTATTGTTGAATTTTGAAATGTTGCTAAATAAAGGGAAACCCACCTTGTTATTGTAGAGTCTAAGGTGTAGGGCAGGGTAATTTTGAAATTCTCTCTTGTTCGTTGGCCACTGATCTAAGAGTATTGAGCATTAGATTTGGCTAATCTATAGAGATAATCAGGCATTCAGTTTGAAATACCAACATTGCTTTTGTTGCCTAGCACCTACATCCAACCATGTTGTTGGACTCTAGTTGTATTCAATCTGAGGCGCAAGGTAGTGGGTCCAATGCCAAGTTTCTTTGCGCTCCTAGAGTTAAGCCTATTCTTAATGAAGTGGATGAAACTATAAGTGGACCAATTCCTCTTTGCACTAGAGGAATCACAATCTTGTGATAATTAATGAGTTGCAAAAGGGCTCTTGTGAATCTAGTGGTACATCATTGTCTTCCCAATTCCTAAACAATTGGTCTATTACCCTTCGTTAAAGTGCCCACAAAACAATGTCCACACCCTCGTGTTTCATATATTTCTATCCTTAACCTATTCGACTTTGGAGGTGTCATAGTGCTATGCTCTGGCATGTTCAAAGAACAAAAGATGATTAATCTTAGGGTATATTTCATGTAAGTTTTGGTTGTGAAGATTGAAAAATTAAAATTGCTTCTAAACTCTTAGTGTTTTGATTTGTAAATTTTGAAAAAGGAAAATGAAAAAAGGCTACCTCTAGCCTTGATTAAAGACATAGAAAGATCTTAGAAGGCATGCCCAAGGTTAGTGACGCAAGTTTTTAAGAGGTGCAAGGCAACCACTTTGCTTGTCTAGAGCATTATGTTGATCTAAAAAGAGAGATAAAAAAATATCAATTAACAAATCAATAACTCAAATTCCAAAGTAATTTAAATACAATAATAATAATATGGTACAAAAAACTTAAAAATTTATATTTTTGCATGTAATATTTTAAAACAAGTAAAAAAATTTTAAAACTATAAAGTTAAAAGTACCAAATTATAATGGCTTTGCTTATTTTTTAGTTAAAATTAATCATGAGTTATCTTCATAAATGCCCAAAGATGCCTTGAGTCCGCCCGGGTTCAACAAAGCCAAACCTTGTTCGAACCCACAAGGGACCAAACCTCATCCCTAGACCCTTGTCTGATTGGATCGGTACCTAGGGCCCCAGTGGCAAAACCAGTAATTGAGGAAATAATTCATTGGTTTGTAATACAAAAAACATTGGCGGTGCTAATTACGCTAGATATGTCAAAAATATTTGACAGATGCAGATGGGAGCTATTTTTCCAACCACTAAATACCCTTAGATTGAGCTCTCAAAAATTAAAATGGAGCATTAGTTGATTCACAACACCCAACTTCACAGGGACCATCAGTGGAATGGTCAGAGACTTATTTTTCTAGACAAGGATTGTGACAGTGGGACTTTATATATCCACACAACCTAGCTACAAATCGAGGAAGCAAAAAATAAGTGAATAAGCAATGGGCCGCTAGCTACAAAGCAATTACAAAGATTTTGAATACGATAAATTAATTCTTTCTAGATACAAATGGGGTATTGAGCTTGAAAATAAGATTGAAATGAATCCCAAAATAGAGTTGCACTCAATCATTCGAAATGTTGCAAAAAGCTCGAGGTCTTTTGCGCTCTCGCCTCTCCATAGGTGACGAAGATCCACAACGGTATGATAAAGATTTGTGATGACGCGGCTATAATGGGGTCGATCTACCTCCAAATCACAATCCATCTTCACTTGAGGATGGGCGTTCTGATTGCAAGGGAAATTCTAGGATCCTGCCCTTCACATGCTCTTCCCCTCTAGAGGAAAATACCTCAGCCCATAATATTGCACCCGGTCCGAGTCCTAGCTCCGATTGGCAGTCTTCATTGCCCTGGTGGGGAGAGGGGGGGTGGCGGGCGATGGCGGTTGACTGCCCCCACAATTCTTCTATCCCTCGCATTCCTCTTGTGTTGGATGGCTACAAGGGCTTTGGTGTCGATAGGGTTGCCTTAGACAAGGTAAATGTAGGATCGTTGGGTGTCGTTGGAAAGGTTTCTCCATGAAGGAGCTTTGCGGACACCCTTGCTTTGGACCCTCCTATTTTGTGCAATGGTCATCATGGGTTGGCTGGTGGCCATGGCTTGAGGGCTATTGGCTCCTCCCCAACCTTGCATTGTGATATGTAGGACGACTCTGATTGGCGCAAAATAGCAATGAATCCTCCAACAACTCCCGATGGCGCTTCACAGGGTCCCCATTTTGTTGTTCGCCACTCGACTTCTATCCCTAAGATTTGTTTGGACAACTATGCTTGTGACATAAGACTTTTGCAGTGGCATGCTCTGATATGTAGATTTACGATGGTATGGCCTAAACTCTGTGATCTCCATTCATGGATAGATGTGAATTGGAAGGAATATCTGGAGAATGAAATCAACATTTACCCATGTGCAAAGGGGTTTTTCATCCTAGAATTTGAATCTATGGGCCATGGTTATTCCAAGGTGAATTTTTATGCATGAAATATTTGTTCCCCTCTTTTGACCCACGAACAAAGACATTTTCCACACCATTCTTATGGGTTCGTTTACTTTATCTCCCCCTTCAGTTTTGGGAAATAGCCTGTTTGAAGGCGATTGGCAATGGGTTGGGGGATTATCACAACATCTCAAAAGAAACAATCAACTATTAAAATTCAACTTTTGCTCACCTGTGTGTAGAGATGGATGTTTCAAAAGGTTTCCCAGCAGAAATTTATCTCAAAGTTGGAATAGGCGTTGGTGCTAGCCAATAGATTATGAAAAAATAGTTTTCAGAAGTAGAATTTGCTTTGCAATAGAGCATGTTATAGCACAGTGTGAAAGAAGACGTGTTGGTGTGCCTGACCCTCCTCCCCCCGTTCAGCCAAGGTGGATGGCCACACTCAAGTGTTCGAGTACGATTCAAAGTCAAAAGTAGATTGTACAACTGCTTCTTCTTTTCTTCTTTGGAGGGATCCAACACTGCAACCTCACGTGTATCATTGGTCACTCCAATAGACAACAACTTCAGGGAGGCTTTGTAGGCGGATTTGAGGAATGGTCCGCATCTCTCCTCAGAATCCGAATAGGCATGGACAAAGGTGAAGAGGAAGGAAACTACATCTTCAAGACAAATGCACCCAATGTCCTTAAGATCCTCTAAGAAAGTAGGAAATTTGGAGTTGTAATGTGTTGGCACACCGTCTTTGGGGTTGATGCAAGATCTTTCATGTTAGAAGTGTGGGTTTTGACAGCACAATTTTGTGCTGTGATGTGTTGCATCCCTGGTGGCAAGGGCATGCTTTTTCATTTTTTCATTTTAAGATCTTATATTATGGGAGCTGCCCTCTTGGCAGTGCTTACCGATCCAAAAAAAAGATTGAAATGAATCCCATTGGTGACATGGTCAGGAACTGTTTTTTTGACTCACTAACTAACAGCTGGCCCCTTGCTCTCCATGCCTTTTCATTCCTATTTTGTGGAGAGGGGTAAAGGAAGATTTCAGCTCATACTCCTATCCTGGTCAAGGTTCACTTGACCAAAAAAGGACTAATTAAAAAAGTCCCTAAGCCTCATCAAGAAGGCACTGACTGTGAATATGGCTTGAAGACTATTAAATAACCCTGCAACACCATGGATCCAAATGATTGTTGCAGAAATGTCTAGGTACACTATAATATATGTTAGGTGACTGGAAGGCACAGTGCCAAGAAACCCATAGACAATTCAGAGTGAATCCACTATTTTGTGTCAGAAAATGACTTAGCAAGTCCACTATTTCAATGAGATTAGAAATTGATCTTAGTCTCATGTGCTACTTCTGTTAATCTTTGTCATGTCCCGAATATCTAAGTAGCTGAGCCAACATGAGACAATAGTGTTTTTCAACACTAATTAATAAGAAAAAAACATTTAATTGGTTTGTGGCCGATCTGCCTTCTTGGTTGGCACCTAGTGCATTAAAATTTGAATTTGATATTTTTATATCTTTTATTTTGTTTTGAGGCCAACTTCATTTGAAGCTGGCATTGCTTTGTATTTATGCTGGATCGCTCTTGCTTGAGGAACATCACGAAATTTGGGAAGCAGTTCTGCTGTGGTCTGAGGGCGTAGCTGCTCAACCAAGGTGTTCAAGGTGCGTAGTCTCCCCATGAGCCGATTTTGTGCTAATTCCCATTATTTCCGCCATTCGCTCACACCAGAACTCATTGCGTTTGCAGGCAGACATGAATTGTAGGGACGTGATAACTAGAGGCGATCAGGCCGAGCCTCACGGCTCTGGCCGGGATCCATTCTCACCTCACCTGGAGTATCCTGTATAGCGATCATTTCCTGATCGGCTCGGCCGGGATCCATTCTCACCTCACCTGGAGTATCCTGTATAGCGATCATTTCCTGATCAAGCATCGGGTCTGAACCATACTACATCAAGCGCAGGAGGTTTGGAAGTAACATGGGCACATCATAGCCAATACTGGGAGTGAAGGTTACTGGAGTCATGCGCCCACTTCAACAGTGAAGACTAAACCATCTTGCGTTGGAAGTATTTCGCACACCTGTAGCATACATTAGCGGCCAGGTACGATTAGCGCAGGAGTCTCAATTGCATGGATGGCTAGCGTCTACACAGGAGATCAAGACTTAGCGCCAGCTTGAAGTGACGCCACTGTAAGGGCGGCACTTGTAATCACACAACTTGATATCGTTCCCCCGGCTCTATGAATTTGGTGGTCGCTAAACTATAGTTCTGCCGCCATTGATATGTACTGGTCTGTATTCGAGTGTTGGAGGATTGTACCGAGTTTATGAAACAGTTGGATCGCTATCTTTCTATTTCCTAATACTTGCTCTGTATTCTGCTTAATGTCTGGAAGTCATTAGTATCGCTGTGATTGTATTGTCTTTACCTTTAATTTGATTGCAAAGTATAATCTGGTAAATGGTTTGATCTGGATTAATTCAGTTTCCTGAAAGTGTTCGCTTTAAAATTCTCTGTTGAAATCTGTAGAGAATAAGTTATTCTTTACCAGGCTCATCTCAATCTTTTTGTTATTTCATAGTATGTTGGTTCTTTTTCTCAAAATTTCTAATGATTTTGAAACCTTTCCTTTTGTGATAGCATCACATATTGGATCTTTTTTATGTTATTTCTTCTATAATTAATCAAATTTCTTTCTATTCTTGATTGTAGAATTGATGGGAAAACTTCAGCATCTGAAAGACAACAAAGGATCAAGAACTTTAATAGCACAGGAAGCACCATATTTGCTTTTCTTATTTCAACTCGGGCTGGTGGCCTTGGGATCAATTTGGTATGTGTTTCTTGATGTGGTCCAAGAGTAATATTTACTTTGAACACTCTTGATGGCCGTATACATTATGTAGGCCGTGCTTTACAAAATGGTTTATGATTATCTAACACCAACTTATTATATGATACAGCCGAGTGCTGATACAGTCATTATATATGGTACGCTTTTCTATTTATTTCTTTTTGAGAAATAATGCTTCTAGTGCTACCAAATTTAGTTGTGTGCATAGATGAGATATTAGTGCACGACATTCACATGCCAATTCTCTTCTTCCTTATTTCTTGCTAACACTATTCTTCCACCAGATCCAGATTTCAACCCTTTTGTGGATCTACAAGCTCAATCACGAGCCCACAGGATTGGCCAAGAGAAAACTGTGATTGTATATCAACTGATAACAAAGTGTTCAGTTGAGGAGAAAATATTGCAACGAGCAAGAAGAAAACTGGCCATGGAGAATCTGGTTATGAATTCTGTTAAGAATGAAACATTTAAGGAATTGAATGATATATTACTCCATGGTGCAAAGAATATTCTTGATGAACATGGGATTGCAGCTACATCTATTCAATATACAGAGGAAGATATAAAAAATCTTCTTAATAGAGAGATTAATGTCAGAGAAAAGGACATTTCAGAAGAAAATGGTTATCTTGGTGCCATCCAAGGTATGCCAATTATTCAGGATGAAGAGACAAAGCCCACAGTTAATGGGAAAGAGTGGGAAGAGCTTCTTGGACCCATGACAGAAGTTGCAGATGAGGAGGAAGAGCTAGGAAGGGGAAAGCGGCAAAGGAAAGAAGTAAGATATGCGTGTGAGCCCATGTCAGATGATGATGAAGAATACTCACCATCCACTAGTAACTCAAGTAGTGACAGAAGCTCTTCAGTGTGCATGTACACTGACACAAAAGTTTCAGATAGAGAAGTAACAAGTGCTGTGGAATTATCCACAGATAAATGTGAAATGAAGCCTCAAATTGGCTCATTTGCAGGAAAAGAATCTGGTCATGCACCTCTTTCCAGCACCACAAATTTTTCAATTAGGAATGCCTATTCATCAATGGCCTTGCATTTACAGGACTTGGGAAGCCAGGTTACTCATGTTGGGCATGATCCCTCAACATTCTTATCAAAGTATGTCTCCCTTGGGCTTAAGGAGGGTGGTGGCCAGAGCCTGAAGCAACAAATACAGTCTGAGTTCCCATTAACAGAATACTCTTTAAACCATAGAGACAAAATAAGTGGGAGCCCTTTTACATCAAATAAGGGTATAATGGTAAGTGCAATTGATGGACCGGACATAGGAGAAACAAGCCATTTCCTTGCAAGGAAAAGTTCTGGAGGAATCAGAGATAAGCTTTTCGAAAATCAGATGCATAAATATTCATCTTTATATATTAATGATCTTAACAAAACAAAGGGAAGTTCATTGCCATCTTTGGCGAGACAGTCTCACTCCTCATTATACAACACAGTGCAGCCTTCTATAGTCCAAGGTTTTAATTCAACTGACAAGTGGAGAGCATCTCACGAGATTGATTTCTTTCGTAGAGAAGATCCCAATTCATCTCAAGGTTCTCATTTAAGGGACCAACTCACTGGAGGTCCAGGAATTGATCCACTGATTTCCCAAGTTGACAAAAGGGTAGATGCAATTTTGGAAAGAGTATCCCAACTGGAGAGAAATGGAAATCCTAAGGAGTTTAAAGTTATTGCAGATCCAATGGGTATATCTCCTTCACTAACAAATATAATTGCTTCCAGAGACTTGGGTTTAAATGGAGACTGTCAGTTCCCAAACATGCCCCAGTCGAGCAGATGAACCAGATGTTGCCTAAGTAAAAGAGATAATGGTTTATTACAAGGCATCTTTATGATCCCAGTTGCAATCAGTTAACTACTGTATTTTGAGCAGCTTGCCAGCTATTTCTGTGAGGGATTTCTGTAATATATAATGTCCTCATGCAAGCACATGCCAATTTTTGTAAACATATTCTGTATTCTGTTGTAAAGGATTAGTGGGCAATATCAAAGAAAAGGTACTTGCATGTATTATTTAAAATATTAATATTAATTAGGAATCCAATTTTTTTCCAAATACACGGCAGACATGCCAAGATTCACTTTTGTCAGTATCAATAGCAGCAAGATGAGGGAAGAAATATTTGTGAAGTGGCAGTACAAATGTTATTGTCCAAACCATTTGGAGAGTAATATTCTTCTGATTGTAATAAGAAACACAAAAGCTAGAAGGCTGCAAATATCTGGGACATTTATTTGCTATAACGTATGTCAATTTCAGTTTAATGCCTATTGATGATAATTTCAAGTGTAAAAATAAACTACTGTGTTATTTTAAAAGGGTATTATGACTGGAACTCATGAGCAAATGTCCATTTTTCCAGAGTTTGAAACAGACCCAGCGGACTAAATATATTCAAATTCATGAATATTACAACATCCGATCACTGGATTTTTATTAAGAGTATTAACATATTAATGTTTTTGAATTGATAGCAATCTTAGTCCAACTTCAACCCCACTCACGTGTATGCACGCCCTTGGAGGTTTCTACTAAACAACCTGTGGTTCTCTGTTTTCCTTTTCCTTTTCCTTTTCATTGTCAATATCTCCTACCATAAATCCTTTGAGACACACTGCTCTAACATGAAAAGTTTCAAATACCATGTTCCGTTCAAGAGAAGAAAACAGATTGATTTATGACTAAAAATGATTTATACTAGTTTAATATTCAATAAATCTGTATCTTGGGTTATCCCTTGAAGGATCTTTGTTTCTTAAAAGTTTTATTAATTAAAAAACTGTGAGGCAGCTACAGTGTACTCTTTTCCTTTGGAAGAAATTAAGCAACACCTATGGAGACTGAAAGAGGACCTTAATTGTGTTTCATACCCTGCATGCTAGCCTTCAAATGCTGAGGGACCGCAATATCAACAACAGTAAATTGTTATCTCCAATGTTTTTGATAAATTAAGCAGGGAAATGGCCCTGAAAGAGTTTAAAACATAAACAAACTGAAATCAAAACAGAGGCATGCAGGCCAAACGATGAAATTGTAAGGCATGCATGCAGGCTTGTCAAAGAAAGACCGAAAAAACATACAACTAAAAGACAACAACACGTGCAAACAAAGATACAACAGGGATCCGAAAGAGACATAATTAATCAGGTCCCAATTCTTCTGTATAGCATCCAACAATGCTTCCTAGTCATCTTTAGTTTGAACCTTATTTCCTTTTTATTGTTATCATAGCCACTTGGGGGTTTTCAACTGCGCCAAGATCCTTTTTTTTTTTTGGTTAATGATTTTTAGATTTTCCCATCACAGTTCTCATGATCGCTTTCAGCATAATTCCATGGGTGACCGAAGTGAGATTGTAGATAGCCATTTCCGTTCTTTTGATTTTTTCATTGTTTGTTTCAATCTTGGCTTTCATCTCCTTAGCTGCGTGCTGTAAATTCTTGTCATGTCCCTGATTTCGATGAGGACCCAATTTCATTTCGAGATGGGAAAGTAGCATTTTTAAACGCTAGACATAAATAAAATAATATTAAAATTAAATATTTAAAGATAATAAATAATAAAATAAATTTAAATTATTTAATAATAATATTTAAATTTAAATTACTTCCTTTGGCTGACCCATTTGGGAAGGTGGTTTTAAATAGGTATATAATATGTTTCATCTCTTTGTATGAGATCATCCATTCTAGGATAGACATTGTGTTTAAGCTCGCTGGGGACGGAAACCTCCTGCAGCTTATGCCTAGGTGAGACGACTCCCCTCACTTGGCATCTTTGAATCTTTTGCAACTGCAACCCGTTACTCCATAGCATCAAAGGTGATCCACTTCAGGGCTTTGTTGGGAGTAGGTACACATGGGTAACAACGATTTAGGCGATTAGGAAGTCTTTGGACGACGCCATTGGCAAGGGCGCCATTGTCGTCACTACTGTTTCAATCGCACATTAACTCGCATCACTCCCAAACGAAGAACACCCAATCCACGCCCTCTCCATACTCGCGGTCACACAGTCGAGCACATACATTGAGGGCAAGTCAGGCTCCTATCTAATCTAACTCTAGTGCAATCGGGATGCTTCCGTTTGTTACAGGGAAGTCATAATTTCTTGGAATGACTTTGTATTATGGTATACAACATTGACGGATAAGCATGCTATTCATTCCCGTAAAAATTATTTGAATATGCATATGTAGTCCTATCTGAGCATTGTGAGTCATTTTTGTGCGCTGCTACTTGCATATTAGTGTCAGAGGTTCCATAATGTTATCAGTGCATTTTGTAGTGGTGATTGCTATCTGATTACCTATTCATCAAATAGTTGTGTGCAAAGTGTAATCCAAATTTGTGATTATGAGTGCTCATTACTAAGTGATTAATCGTGATCAGAGTTAATTTTGCATAAGCATCAGCTTCTATTCAATAGTCTGATTACAAACTTTCGAACAACGACAGTGTCCAGTTATCATGTTGGTGAATTTATATTATTAATGATCAGTGTTAACTCCCAGTTACTGACCTTTACTGTTGTGAGACTTTGTATCTGTTGCCATAAGATCTGAACTAAAGGAATCAACCTCTGTTATCTTTCATTTCATATGTACAATCTATGCTAGGCATCTTATAGTGGTATCAGAGCTTGGCATCCTGCCGGCTTGAGTAACTCGCCATGGATGACAGAAAGGAATTTATTCGAGAAAGCAGGGAGTTTCAGGCCAATATGAGGGACACCATGAGGAAAATGGTCCAACTCTTGAAGGGACTGAATCAACAAGTAGGCATTGAAGAAATGGAAACAAATGAAGGAGAAGAATGATGATACCCGAGATAGTAACAGATATCACAGATGCCAAATCACAAGTGGAGGTCAAGAGAGAAGTTGTAATAGAGGACCAGGAAGACGATTTACAAGACATCACAAAACAAGAACAAGTGGAACCCCATAAGCAAGTTGAAGATGAAGAGGGCTTGCTGATTCCTAATGAGTGTGTGCACCGACAGAAAATTGACAAAGTGAAGATGGGAAAGACCCCATTTGTTAAAGAACTCAAGATGAAGGAAGATGTGTCTCTAATTTTGAGTGATATTCAAGACACAACCAACCAAGCTTCAGTATGGAAGTAAATGAACCATGTGATGATGTTATTAGTCACACTATTGTGAAGAATGATGCGTTTGAGATTGACCCTCATGAAGAGAAATTGCAAATTTATTATGAAAGCACTAATGACATTGGGATAATGAAGGTCATAACTGAAATAAGAGAAGAACACTTCATGGAGGTTGATCAAAGGAACATTTGAATTCCTTTGCTCCAAGATTGATGAGTTTGTTTGAGCAAATAAATGAACCATATTATTTGCGCATGAGAGGTCTAGGAGAGTTGATGGTGTTTGAAGGGGACATTGCACCTAAGCATGAAGCAATGAGGACGGAGAAATTGGAAGTGGTTGAAGGCACTAAGGAGATGTATGATTGCTGTCCTGATTCTCTAATTTGGAACAACAGACCCGGGGTTTTGCTTGAATTGGCAGCCCCTACTCATGAGGGTGATACTGAGAAGACTTATGCCCTTGTTTTGCACATCCATGGAAAATACATCCATCTTGTCATGTCTGTTGGATGTGATAGTGCGAACTATTGGGATCCAAGTATTACATATTCGGTGCACTATTTCGTCAGGATCATGATGAGTTGCTTCACAAGTGTTGGCTTGCTGACATTTACATCAGACTTGAGCAGTGGAAGATCGGGTATTTGTTGGTCAACTTGGCATTCGTGGTTACGAGATGACAATTACTTGAGGGCAAGCAATTTCGGGATGGAAGGATTGTCATGTCCCCGATTCTAATGAGGACACAATTTAAATTTGAGGTGGAAAAATAGCGTTTTTAAATGCTAGACATAAATCAAATAATCTTAAAATCAAATATTTAAAGAATAGTAAAATAATAAATAATAAAATAAATTTAAATTATTTAATAATAATATTTAAATTTAAATTACTTCCTTTGGCCGACCCATTTGGGAAGGAGGCTTTGAATAGGTATATAATATGGTTCATTTCTTTGTATGCGATTATCAATTCTAGGATAGATATGTGCCTAAGCTCGTTGGGGATGAAAACCTCCCGCAACTTGTGCCTAGGTGGGATGACTCCCCTCACCTGGCATCCTTGAATCTTCTGAAATTGTAACCCATTACTCCATCATAACATCATAGGTGATCCACTTTAGGGCTTTTTCAGGAGTAGGTACACACAAGCTCGGTGATCGAGAAGTCTTGGGACGATGCCACTGGCAAGGGCACCATTGTCGCCATTACTGTTCTAGGAAAATTAACTTGTATCACTCTCAGACAAAGAACACCTAGTCCACACCCTCTCCATTCCCGCGGTCACATGACTGAGCATATATAATGCGGGCAAGTCTGGCTCCTATCTAATTCGACTCTAGTGCAATCAGGATGCTTTTGTTTGTTATCGGGAATTCATAATTTTTCGGAATGACTTTGTATTATGGTATACAACATTGATGGATAAGCATGCTATTCATTCTTGTAAAGATTATCTGAATATGCATATGCGGTCCTATCTGAGCATTGTGAGTCATTTCTGTGCGTTGCTACTTGCATATCACCGTTAGAGGTTCCATAATGTTATTAGTGCATTCTGTAGTGGTGATTATTATCTAATTACATATTCATCAAATAGTTGTGTGCAAAGTGTATTCCAGATCTGTGATTGTGAGTGCTCATTACTAAGTGATTAATCATGATCAGAGTTCATTGTTGTGATTGATAATTTTGCATAAGCATCGACTTTAGTTCAATAGTCTGATTACAAACTTTCAAACAACGATAGTGTCCAATTATCATGTTAGTGAATTTATATTATTAATGATCAGTGTTAACTCCTAGTTACTGACCTTTATTGTTGTGAGATTTTATATTTGTTGCCATAATATCTAAACTAAAGGAATAAACCTCTGTTAGCTTTCATTTTATATGTACAATCTGTGCTAGGGATCTTACAATTCTCTAGATGAGATTTGAAGTGAGAAGACAGACCCTTCTCATTGCCCATTTTAGCATCTCTATCTTCCTTGTCGACCTCTTCATTATGAATGTGAAAAAAAACTAGAAAACTCTTCTTCCTCTTGGTTATCATCATCCTCCACTTCATTACCTTCATTACCATCAATATCTTCCTCTTCAGTTTTAGGGTCCTTATCATTATCCTCCTTATCAACATCACATTCCCCTTCAACATGCAACTCCTTGCCATACTCAACTCCTCCCTATCTTCAAATTGTACTTTCAAGGCCTTAGTTCGCATCTACCATTAGTTCCTCACTATGGATGTCATCCTCAAACTCCTCAGGTTGAGAGATGAACTTGCCATCCTTAGCATCATCAACCTCCAAGTCCAAGGAGGAGGCATCTTGTTTACCTTTGGACACCAAAGAAATTCCCACATCCGATCGATTAGCTAACCTGATAGATCTTCAACTCCCCAAAGACAACAATTTTTTTTTCGCCAGTAGTAACATGGTATTCTGCTCACCTTCATCATTCAAAATGTTAATGGGACTACCTTCCTCCACGATAGGATAATGCTTTCTTTTTTTCTTTTTTGTAGAATTGGAGGGGGGCAAGGGGTGTCTTCCTTTAATAGGTTGACCTCATAGACTTACAAACTATCAGTGATTTGAGTGATTTCATTAGGAGGCAATGGGGAGGAATTTCTACCAGACAATTTACAAGACCTTTATTTTTCAGGGGTAGTAATGAGAAGATCCTTGAGATTAGGAGGGTGGGTGGCAGCCCTAGGGGACACTTCATTGTTTTTTACAACCTTTTTATCCCTAGGATTGAGGCTAGAACTAGGGCTACCTTTAGCAATAATAAACAAATGAGGAGGGGTTCAATTTCTTAAATTTTAACATCGCTTTGTCTACCTGAAGGGTCATTCTTAGGGGTAATAAATAAAGTATACTTATACAGAGCCATGATTAAACCTTGGTGAAGGGGAGGGTAGGCACCATCTAAAATACATTTTTGGAGATAGGAAATGTAACAACCCTGGTGTTCTATTCAGTAAAATTCCAAATATTTCACATTAAGTGAATATTCTATGATGCCATGTCTTAGCAATGATTTTTTTCTTTCCATAATGTAAATTACATGCACAATTGAAATAACACTATATCCAAACTTCCATTGTATTCCTTTGTAATTTCACAAATCTTTCCATAACATAGATGCCATATTGAATGAACTTAGATAAATCATTCATGATTACATCCTTCCATATAATGGGTACATGATACATACATAGCTCTTTTGAGCTACATTTGGCAATAGATATACAAACTAATCCTGATGCCGTTGCAATGGTGCATACATTCTGGATGTCCTCACTCTTTGGTGCACACACTCCAGCTGTCCCCAACGTTAACACAAACATCCACAAACCTCAGTTCCTGACTAATGAAGGGAAGCATCACTCAAGTGCTTTTCCACCAAACACACTCATATGCAGTCCCCCACACATCTATAATTCGATAGATGGCCCTACTCTTTGAAAAAGAGATTGGTTGGTAAACCTCATAACAATAGCCTATCTGAGATTAGTGTTGTGTCTTACATGTCTAGAACTTGTAAACCCACAATCTAGGACTACCATACAAATAAATGGATCACGATGAATTGACAATGTAAACAATGGCAACTTACACTACTTTGGCCAAAGTATTCTCACCTAGTACTTCGAGTGACAGTCTCCCTATTCACATACACTTCTATAGCTCAGTTTGGATTATGACTATTTGTATACTATGCTTAGGTAATTTCCTTAGGTAATGCCTAACCTCATAAATAGCCTATTCCCCTTTTCTCAAAACACTATGGTATCTTTACCAACATAAGCATAAGTTATTTTCCCCCTTCAATGGATATTCTACTTCCTAGGTATAACATACAAGATTTTCTAGTTTACATAGTAACTTCACATAAACATCTTTCCAAATTATCCCCTTCATTGGATAGACACCTAGTCCTAAGATTATCTTGTTGGGGATACGGATTTGGTTATGTCATCAAGATATGCATCTAAGACAACAGTGCTTTAGTGATTTCAATCCAAAATCACAACAAAGACACAACAACTGTACAATAAAGTGGAAACAGGCACAAGTTGATCCCCCATTGATCCTCAAAGAGAAGTGAATGCAAACAAATAACAGATTCAACATAAACAGATAACCATGAAAGACAAAGCGATATGGACACACAAATATACGTAGGGAAAAGCCTTCCGGGTAAAAAACTCCACCTCCAAAACAATCAGCTCACTTGTATTATTCAGCAACAAAAAGGTTACAATACAAACACAGAGCTATGCTCTTTAGGATAACACATCTTGTCCATCTAGAGAATACAGGCAACATAGAAAAGAGAACCCACCCAGTTACAATGTCCTCATGACATACTGTATAGATTCCCTTCAACTCCTCTTGAATGACTGTCACAGCCAGCCTCATGGCCAACCCAACCACTTGGCCTCATAGGTTCACATCTCAACTGATTTGAGAGACCAAGTGTTCACAATTCAAAACTGCTCGAACACTCTTTCAGTCTCTCTCTCATCGCTCATTATCCATGATAACAACACATGAGATTACTTTTAATCTCTTTCCATGTGCCAACCTGTCCTTGACATCCCCGTTAGCAACAGTCAACAAGGATGTTAACTATCCTACTTGGAGACCCATACATCCTGATAGCATGCACCGACCATGCAAATGCATCGAGCCACCCACTCATTAAACACGCCCAGACACGTCCATCAACCAGCCTTTTTAATACTGTAGCTCAATTGCAATCAGGAAATAACACTTTGCCAATCATATCTTAGAGCTCTCGCCACGTGTTGCCATTCCATTCGCCTATCGCTTCTGACAGTCGGTCCTACTCGGTCAAGCTCGGTCAACCGAGGTCCGAGCTCACCCAAGCTCTTACCGCGTTACTGCAGCCCCAGTTGATCCACCTCGCAGTATGGCGGTAAGCCATCCGGGCTCACACTTTGACTCCACCGCGCTACCGCATCGAGCTCAAACACCTATCACGGTATGGCAGTGAGCTCGCCCGAGCTCACTCCGCCATTTACCGCACTACCGCAACCCAGACCGTTTCGCCTCGCGGTATGGCGGTAAGCCATTCGAGCTCCCTCGAGTTCTGACCCAAGTCTTCACCGAGCTCAGCCTTTTCCTTGACATTGGCCAACCAGATGCTAACAAACTGCCACGTGTTGCCTTGCCATTCACCTTCTGCACTGACACCAAGTCCAACTCGGTCAAACACTGCCCCGAGCTCATCTGAGCTCCTACCACACTATTGCAACCCTGTCCAACACACCTCGCGGTATGGCGGTAAACGCCTTGGTAGACCGTTGGCGGTCTAACCGCGGCCACCGCGGTCAGACAAAGCACTGGCCGCGGTATGGCGGTAATCGCCAGCCAGGCCGCTAGCGGTCTTACCGCGGCCACCGCGGTCAGCCATCTCACTGGCCACGGTATGGTGGTAATCGCTAAACCCGACCGCAGGCGGTCTCACCGCACTACTGCGGTGAGAGGATCCACCGCCTGCGGTATGGCGGTAAATGCCAGGCCAACCGCTGGCGGCCTCACTGAGCTACCATGGTGAGTCGACCCACTGCCTGCGGTATGGTGGTAATCGCCAGGACCACCGCAGGCGGTCTCACCACGCTACCATGGTGAGTCAACCCATCG
This sequence comes from Sequoiadendron giganteum, assembly GCA_007115665.2. NCBI lineage: Eukaryota > Viridiplantae > Streptophyta > Pinopsida > Cupressales > Cupressaceae > Sequoiadendron > Sequoiadendron giganteum. The sequence goes on from CM021107.1 coordinate 70,979,673, forward strand.
CTTGCGGTATGGCGGTAACCGCCAAACCAATAGTAAGCGGCCTTACCGCGTTACCGAGGTGAGTGAACTCACAACGTGCGGTAAGGCGGTAACTGCTAGACTGAAACCAGTCAAAGCCGCCGTGGTAAAGGCCAAAACAAGAAGGAAAACACCAAATCTTCAAGGGAAAACCAGAAACGTTGAGGCTGAATTTCCCAACAATCTCCCACTTGTCGAAGACTTTCAGGCATCCTCCAAACACCCGAACAAGGACCAACACCATGCTTCTATGCTCATAACCAAGACCCCTGCACCGACATCAAGAAAATGTCCACCATCTCAGGCTACAACTCCAAACATTCAACACAGGAAAGGAACAAGCCAAGGCATATATGCACCAGTCTCTAGAACACAAACATCTGATCCTTCAAGCAGCAAAAGGAAAAACAACAACAAACCAACAAGGCACCACGTGAACACCAAAACCATTCTCCAGAACAAGAAACCAACCAGCTAGAACAACAACCATAAATTGATTGCCCTCCATCCAATTGATCAAACCCACACGATTGAAAACCAACACCCACAACTCATGTTGAAACATCCAACCACCCATACCTCCAAGGTATGAAAACCAAAAGCGGACTCATGCCATCACATAAAACCACCCATCTCAGCAACAAACGAGCACCCTGTGTCAACCAGTCAAAAGACTACACACGTCCAGGTACTCCCACTGCAAGGGTACAAACCAGATGAATGCAAACAAAGCATCATCACAAGTGATCCAGGCATACCAAGTCCACCAAACCTCTACACAAAGAAATGAATAACCATGTAGTTCCAAGGAACATCCACACTGATCTGCAACACCTGCAACCACCTGTTGCAAGAAAAGTTTCTCTCAATTGTCTTCCACAGTGCTTCCAAAATCCTCCAAACCTGACTGAAGAAAGAGGCATAGGAACCTTCGTGTCATCACCCAAGTGACAACACATGACCACAAACTGTGACCAAACCGACACCACACAAACAACCCACATCTAAAGTCAAAAGGATAATCAGGAAGAACAAGACTAGATTAGAGAGAAACTGCAAATCAAACCATGTAGCTACCTTCTACACACATTTCTAAATGCAAGCTGTGGGAACTATGATCTTCTTCACATCCCAAAGAAAAATCCTTAACAACATCCAACAAAACCATGGATGTAAGCACCTCAAGAAGACCAGACTTACCCATATAACCATCTCTTGTCAGTCCTCAAAAGCGCAAGGAGACAAACTATGGTGTCCAACCTTTCATTATGAATCCTCTAGAATCTAAACCAACTCAAAATTCATATCAATGAAAGATAAAGCATAACACACCTGTAAAGTATAATGGGAAAATACCTTTCACAGGAACACTACTGCCGAGCAGACCAAGAAGAAAAGAGAAACATGCTCATCCAAGATATACAAGCCAAAGTGACTTACCCAAGAGCATTCTCCTTCAAGGTCTCTGTTGAATTCACATTCAACCAAGGTGCAGGCTATTCAGACTTTTAGCTGTAACAACTATTGATGTTATATAGCAGCTTCGGTCTGCACTTCCAAGAAGAAGACAAATTATTATATAACCAAGAGCCGACCTTTTGCTTGTATCAAACTTGAGCCGACCTAAAGTTATATTAATTATTTATCTTTTATTTTGTATTCCAAGAAAGGCCGACCTAAGTCAAGAGGTGCCTAATGATGTATATATACAAGGTCACTTTGGCATTGTAATTATTAGAATTCAAGCAAGTTTGCACTTACCTTTGAAGAGAAATTCGTACTTAGAGCAGAAGTCGCACCTTAGAAGCAGCAGTCCGATTTCCAGAAAGAAGACAGTCATTTATACCTTGAAGGAGGGCGAATATATTATCATTGTATTGGCCATTGTTGGGCCTGAGTTGTAAGCAGATTTTTGTCACTGTGTTATCATATATAAGAGAATCATTTGCTGGGTTTTTTCTCCCTCGAGTAGGAGGGTTTTCCCAGGGTATCTTGTTGTGTTCATTGTCTTATGTGTTGCAATTCTATTGAGTAATTTATTATCTAATCTGATCTAAGAAACACTAACATGGTATCAGAGCGGGTGTGAAAAAGATTGTGATTAGATTCAGATCTGTTAGTTTGCAACTCTCATTATCTTTTCTTTTCAGTCTATCTTCTAAATTTCTCAAGATGGTGAACGGTCTGAAAATCGAGGATAGACTTGAAGGGATCTCGAACTACACATCATGGAGGTTCAGGTTCATGCTAACTTTGGAAGAGAATGATTTGGCTGAGTTTGTGAAAACAAAAGTTCCCGAACCTGAGGGGGAAGAAGAGAAGCTGCAATGGAGAAAGAAAGACACTAGGGCAAAGAAAGTATTGGTTGATTCCATCAAGGATCATATTGTACCAATTGTCTTAAAGTTGGATACATCAAGAGAGATGTTTACAACCTTGGAAGAGATGTACGAAATCAACAACACCAGTCGAGCCCTTGCACTGAAGCAACAACTTCATCATGTGAAAATGGCGAAAGGAGAATCTGTTATTACATACTTCATGAGGATTTTAGAGATAAAAGATCAGCTCTCCACTATTGGTCACATGATTGATGATAAAGAACTGACTATGCTTGCTCTCAATGGTCTTCCGCTTTCATGGGAGGCGTTCATTCAAGGAATCAGTGCAAGATCTGAACTTCCCAAGTTTGATCGATTGAGGATTGACTGCATTCAAGAGGAGTCAAGACTAACAGCAAGAGGAATTGGTCAAAGCTCAAAGAATGAAGAATTACAAGTTCTTGCCTCTCATTCATCAAACAAAGGAAAAGGCTTTAAGAAAGGATTCTTCAAGAGGAATCAAGAAGATGGAAATGATGATGCTCCTACCTTCAAAAGGAAACGAGACATGTCCAAGATTCAGTGTTTTCGTTGTGATAAGTATGGTCACTTTGCGAGGGTTTGCCCTCAACAACCCAAGCTTCAAGCTGCCACTGCAGATGCTGAAGAAGTCACTCCACAAAAGGACTCCAGTGATTATCTATTTTATTCAGCCTTGTCTAGCAATGTTTCTACTGACTCTAACACTTGGTTGATTGATAGTTGTGCTTCTAGGCACATCACCGGGTTCAGAGGTCACCTTTCAAACTTAATGGAAAGCAACTCCAGTGATCAAGTTGTTATTGGAGATGATGCTAGATATTCTGTAAAAGGGATTGGAAATTCCACTCTTCACTTGGATTCTGGAATTTCTTTGGAGTTGAATGATGTACTGTTCGTACCAGGGATAAAGAGGAACCTTGTTTCAATTTCAGCATTAGAAGATAAGGGTTATCAAGTTGCCTTCTCTAAAGGGAAAGTTCTTATATGGGCAAAGAACTCCAGCTTCAAAACTGCTCAAGTGATTGGGGTTAGACATGAATGTCTCTACAGGCTGTGCACTCGTCCTCTTCAAGCACTTGTGCATAACAGTACCAGCATGTGTGATCTTTGGCATCGAAGATTGGCTCACATTCACTTTCGTGCTCTACCTATCATGGAGAAGATGGTCACCGGTCTTCCGAAATTCGATCAAGAACATGAAGGTACATGCAAGGGATGTGCCCTAGGCAAGAACACAAAAGGTACGTTTCATTCCAGTGAAAGTAGATCTAAATGTATTCTTGATCTCATTCATTCTGATTTGTGTGGTCCAATGTCTATTGCATCATCTAGTGGTTTCTTGTATTATATTATTTTCATTGATGATTACTCTAGAAAGACTTGGATTTATTTCTTGAGATCTAAAGAATCAGAAGAAGTATTAGAAAGATTCAGAGAATTCAAAGCACAGATTGAAAATCTGTCTGGGAAGAGGATCAAAGTATTGAGATCTGATAATGGTGGAGAATACACTTCTGGCACATTTCAAGACTTTTGTATTGAAGCAGGGATTAAGAGGGAGTTCAGTGTTCCCTATAATCCACAACAAAATGGTATTGCTGAAAGGAAGAATAGGTCTATTGTGGAAGCAGTGAAAGCTATGATCCATGATCAAGACTTACAAATCTCTCTTTGGGCTGAAGCATCAAGAACAGCTGTCTATGTTCAAAACAGGAGTCCCCACAAGATCTTAGAGAATAAAACTCCTGAAGAAGCATTCTCAGGCGTGAAGCCTGAAGTTAGTCATTTGAGGATCTTTGGCTGTCCAGTCTATGTTCATATTCCAAAGGAAAAGAGAACAAAGCTAGAACCTTCTGGGAAGAAAGGAATTCTTGTAGGCTACAGTGAGACATCAAAAGCTTATAGGATATACATTCCAGGACAGAAACCTATTGAGATTAGTAGAGATGTCACATTTGAGGAAGATGTTGCTTATAGAAGGTCCAAAGGCACCCCTATGGAGATTGATGAAGAAGAACCTCCTCAAGATATGGAAGTTGACCATATTCCAGAGAATCTGAAGGAGGATACAGAACCTAAAGAAGATATTGATCCAGCTGAGCCTTTGGATCCTACTGATGGGCCTCTAGACATTGTGATTGGAAAGAAAAGACCTCTTTGGGCTCGCAGGACAATGCAGGAAGCAGAAAGGTTTGCAGCTCCAAGAGGAGCCTTCAGAGAAAGCAAGAGACCTCACAAGTTCTCTAGTTATGTTGCCTTGATGAGTCAGATTATTGAGTCAGAGCCTTCAAATGTTGAAGAAGCTTCTAGTCAACAAGTATGGAAGGATGCCATGATTGAGGAGTATCAGTCTATACTTAAGAACGATGTTTGGGATATAGTTCCTAGACCCAAAGACAAATCTGTGGTGTCTTCTAAGTGGCTCTTCAAGATCAAGCATGCAGCTGATGGGAGCATTGAGAAACACAAGGCTAGATTTGTGGATAGAGGGTTCTCACAAAAAGAGGGAGTTGACTATGAAGAAACTTTTGCTCTTGTGGCTCGTTACACGTCTGTTAGAACCATCATTGCTATTGCTGCATCTAGAGGATGGAAGATTCACCAAATGGATGTAAAGACAGCTTTTCTGAATGGCATAATAGAAGAAGAGGTTTACATTGAGCAACCAGAAGGATTTGAGGTGCATGGGAAAGAGTCTCATGTCTGCAAGCTGAAGAAGGCCTTGTATGGTCTTAAACAAGCTCCTCGTGCTTGGTATGAAAGAATTGATCAGTATCTTTCAAGTCTGGGTTTCTCAAAGAATGATGCAGATTCTAACCTCTACTTCAAAGTAGTAAATGGTGAAGCATTAATTTTGGTTTTATATGTTGATGACTTGATCATTATTGGTGAAGAACATCTAATTCTAAAATGCAAGAAGGAATTAGCTTCAGAGTTTGAGATGAAGAATCTAGGTCTTATGCATTACTTTCTTGGCTTAGAAGTTTGGCAAAAGCCAGATGAGATGATTCTAAGTCAAGGCAAGTACACTATTGACATTCTCAAAAGGTTTGGTATGATTGACTGCAAACCTATGTCTACACCCATGGAGACTAATTTAGATAAGTTGAAAGAAGTTGCAGCTAGTTCAGAACCAGTGGATTCTACGATGTATAGACAGTTGATTGGTTCATTGATGTATCTAGTTAACACTAGACCTGATATTTGCTATGCAGTGAGTGCACTTAGCCAGTTTATGTGTGAACCAAAGCAAATACATCTTGTAGCAGCTAAACATATCCTGAGATATTTATGTGGCACAATTGGATATGGGTTGAGATATTCTTCAAACGTGGATTTGGAGCTGCATGGTTTTACTGATTCTGATTGGGCAGGATGTGTTTCAGATCGGAAGAGTACCTCTGGTTGTTGCTTCAGTTTGGGGACTGCTATGATCTCCTGGTGTAGCAGGAAACAGTCTTCAGTGGCCTTGAGTACAACTGAAGCAGAGTATATTGTAGCTTGTATGGCAGCTCGTGAGGCAGTGTGGCTTCGTAAGCTCCTTGCAAGATTGTTTGGACAATCCATGGAGCCTACTATTATACACCGTGATAATCAGAGCTGTGTTAAGCTTTCTGTCAATCCTGTGTTTCATGACAGAACAAAACATGTTGAGATCAAGTATCACTATATTAGAGATATGGTGCAAAGGAAAGCTATATAGTTGAGGTATATCAGCACTAAAGAGCAAACGACAGACATTCTCACCAAGCCTCTCGCTAGGATTAAGTTTGTGTACTTCCAAGAGAAACTTGGTATGGTGGAGAATGCAGCCTCGACTGAGAAAGAGTCTCAGTAATCAGTGATCCTTGATTGATAATGCAATTCTCTGCTGAGAGAGAGTTGAGGTGTAAGCCCTTGATAATGCAATTGTCTGATGAGAGAGAGTTGAGGTGTAAGCCCTTGATAATGCAATTCTCTGATGAGAGAGAGTTGAGGTGAAAGTCCTTGATACTGCAAATCTCTATTGAGAGAGATTTGAGGTGAAAGCCCTTGTTTCCACCCTCTGGGAGAAGCTATGGTGGATGTCATGTGTGTGACTCCATGACAACATCACGTGAGGGAATCCGTGATGAGTTTATACCATCTATGGGAGTAGCCATAATGGTTAATATCACGTTGAGGTGATATTCTATTTTGTTTTCATTCTAATATAATGTGTCTTGTGCAGATGGAAGTTCATCCCTAGCTGAGAGGGAGTGTTGATGTTATATAGCAGCTTCGGTCTGCACTTCCAAGAAGAAGACAAATTATTATATAACCAAGAGCCGACCTTTTCCTTGTATCAAACTTGAGCCGACCTAAAGTTATATTAATTATTTATCTTTTATTTTGTATTCCAAGAAAGGCCGACCTAAGTCAAGAGGCGCCTAATGATGTATATATACAAGGTCACTTTGGCATTGTAATTATTCGAATTCAAGCAAGTTCGCACTTACCTTTGAAGAGCAGAAATTCGCACTTAGAGCAGAAGTCGCACCTTAGAAGCAGCAGTCCGATTTCCAGAAAGAAGACAGTCATTTATACCTTGAAGGAGGGCGAATATATTATCATTGTATTGGCCATTGTTGGGCCTGAGTTGTAAGCAGATTTCTATCACTGTGTTATCATATATAAGAGAATCATTTGCTGGGTTTTTTCTCCCTCGAGTAGGAGGGTTTTCCCAGGGTATCTTGTTGTGTTTATTGTTTTATGTGTTGCAATTCTATTGAGTAATTTATTATCTAATCTGATCTAAGAAACACTAACAAGTATGACTGTACCTTAGTTATTTTGTTATTTTTCCATAATTGTTATCTTCATTCTTTGCGGACAAACAATTTGATGCTTCTATCGATGTAATGATATTCTTCTAGCCTATTTGAATGCATTGACCCTTTCACTGTCCAAGTCATCCTGCGTCTTATGGTGGCCTGTTACTTCAATTTATATGCCAGTTTTCGTTTTCTTATGGGAATTTCTTGTATGTAACTGTGAAGGAAAAATGAAATGTTGGAATAATCATTGGCAGGACACTTGGGAAACAAAGGTCAAATTTCTAAATATATTTTAAATTTAATGTCTATATGCTTGTGCAGGATTACACCTTTTCAAAGAAGAAGCAAGAAAAGAGGCGAGGTACCGCAGAGAAGACTATAAGCTTACATGTTCTTCAGCATTACTTTTCTGGAAGCCTTAAAGATGCTGCCAGGAGCATTGGAGGTAGCCTACAGAGCATTCTGTTAAAATTATTTACCTCTCCACTGCCTTGCCATATGGCTTGCTCCTATGGCTACGGGAGAGCTAATGCTTTTTCTCTTTTTCTGAAAAATTGAGATTTATTTGAAATGAATACAAATAATAAACATCAAGAAGAACAGGGCATAGTAAGACTACCTTTTTCTACCTAAGAAAGAGCAGTTAGCATATCTGACTTCGCTTCATATTCATCATAGAAAATATATTTTCTTAGGTGGTAAAAGCTTTAGAGCGAACTCCAATACCTAGATCATATAAAAACATGTGAAATTCCACATTATAAAATTCTCTTCTGGACCTTTCATGAGTAATTTTATTTATCATTTTGAAAAAGGCTTAAGAATAGAAAGCCAGATTACATTCCTAACACCCAAACAGCTGGTCTATGAAACTATAGATCATTAAGGACAATTTTTCTTCAATAGGTAGACTGACAAAAGAATCTGAGAACCATAAGCTAATGCCAAGTCACAACTGCCTGTAGAACAGAATGTCAAAAGACATGCATAAGGTCCATGTCTATCACACTGAACATACTAGCTGACCTGTGCTTCGAAATCCTGTAATCATTACTTGTCATTCAAGAGCCTATGCTTAAAAGCACACAGACTAGGCTATATGGAGTGGATCCTCCTTATCTAGCATTCCCCATCATCTGTTATTTCTCTAATGGAATACAAAATTTTCACCATTTCGTACTTGGGTTGAACATATCTGTACAAATTTTTCTCTCTTATTGATGAATCATAAGGAAGAGAAAATAACATTAACAGGATTATCAATTAAATGAGTTCTTTGTAGATGAATTTATGCCTTAGTTTATTAGTAAAAACTAAAATATGCTTCTCTCTATCTAGCTTCAAGTTTTTAATGAATTTAAAGATTTGTTCATAGACAATGAATTTTAATAACCGTATGCAAAGTTCCAGTAAGGAAGTCTATGAAGTGTTGACATAAATATTTCTTAATATTTTTTTTGAAGTTCCACCAAGTTTTTGGAACGGGGACAGTAGGGCATGGAGGATATGTGTTTTCAGCACAGATTTTTTGGGAGGCTATTTTTAAGGTGATGGCCATTAAAGAGAAAGGTAATTTTAAAAATATAGAGAATTTCAAATGTTCATATGATAACTTTGATAATACATTCATCAATACATTATAGAACCTTAATATATAACATTAGAGTTGAATTGAGATTTCACATGAGAGTTGACAAAGGAATTAACAAAATTCAATTGCTTTCATTGTCAATCTGCATATATATTGTACAAAAATTAAAATGCCCAAACCCTGCAAATTTCAACCATAGCAACAAAAACCTTTTGATGAAAAAATCAGCAAACCAAAAGATTAAGATTTTTTCAGAAAATAAAGATGTAATTAGAAAAAAAATGGATTTTCAAAAAAAGTAAAAAAACACACAAAAAAGAGAAAAAGCTGTTTTTTTTTTAATTAGAAGGCATTTTAATAGCATAGAGATATAGAGAGAGAATAAAAATAAGAATTTAGCCCATGAATTGTGGCAGTGAGTTTGTTCTTCAACATCTTATGAGAGATGTTTACACTTTGATAAAGAGTGATCAAGGCATCATACATCACCTTTGTTGATTTCTTTTCAGCAATGTGAGGATTCAAATGATCCTTCATAGAATCCAAGATGAGACGCTTTGCCTTGGCCATTTTCTTCTTGTGTTCAGCCAATTGAATAGGATCTATTAGAGGTGTCAATATGGATTCCACTTAGACCCAAAGAACATCTTCCAATAGCATCTGCAACCTACACTTCCAAGGAGTATAATTTGAAGCACCCTTTAGGTGGCAACACTCTTTGAGATCGAGATTAGTCATGTTCACAACTGTTGGAACACACTAAAATTGAACAAATCAACTGAAACTAAATCAGATCAACAACCTATCATAGGTGTAA